>QNTS01005240.1:38301-57626 GCA_003317085.1 Hucho hucho | reverse complement strand
AGTAGACTGTAACAAGGCAGGGTTACATTTAACACTATAGATAGTAGACTGTAACAAGGCAGGGTTACATTTAACACTACAGACAGTAGACTTTGTAACAAGGCAGGGTTACATTTTTTATTTTGTATTTATTTTTTTATTTTATTTCACCTTTATTTAACCAGGTAGGTAAGTTGAGAACAAGTTCTCATTTACAACTGCGACCTGGCCAAGATAAAGCAAAGCAGTTCAACACATACAACAACACATAGTTACACATTGGAGTAAACAAACACTCAGTCAATAATACAGTAGGGGAAAAAAACAAATCTATATACAATGTGTGCAAATGAGGTAGGATAAGGAACATAAGGCAATAAATAGGCCATGATGGCAAAGTAACTACAGTATAGCAATTTAACACTGGAATGGTAAATGTGCAGTAGATGAATGTGCAAAGTAAAAATACTGGGGTGCAAAGGAGCAAGATAAATAAATGAATACGGTAGGGGATGAGGTAGTTGGTTGGGCTATGTACAGGTGCAGTGATCTGTGAGCTTCTCTGACAGCTGGTGCTTAAAACTAGTGAGGGAGATAAGTGTCTCCAGTTTCAACGATTTTTGTAGTTCGTTCCAGTCATTGGCAGCAGAGAACTGGAAGGAAAGGCGGCCAAAAGAGGAATTGGCTTTGGGGGTGACCAGTGAGATATACCTGCTGGAGCGAGTGCTACGGGTGGGTGCTGCTATGGTTACCAGCAAGCTGAGATAAGGCGGGGCTTTACCTAGCAGGGACTTGTAGATGACCTGGAGCCAGTGGGTCTGGCGACGAGTATGTAGCGAGGGCCAGCCGACTAGAGCATACAGGTCGCAGTGGTGGGTGTTATAAGGGGCTTTGGTGACAAAGCAGATGGCACTGTGATAGACTGCATCCAGTTTGCTGAGTAGGGTATTTAATACTATAGACAGTAGACTGTAACAAGGCAATGTTACATTTAGCACTATAGATAGTAGACTGTAACAAGGCAGGGTTACATTTAACACTATAGATAGTAGACTGTAACAAGGCAGGGTTACATTTAACACTATACTTTTTTTTATGTGTTTGTGTTTTTTTAAGTCATAATACCAGTATTCTTGTCTTGTTTTCCTGGTCTCCACCTGGCCCCCAATGGGTTGGTTCCCTGGCGCTCATTGCAGGAACTGATTGCCTGTATAATCCATATTCAATCATTAAATCAACTAGGTTTTTTATGAAGTAGATTTTATTGAATGTTACTTGTTCAACTGCCCTCTATTCTAACCAAACCTGCATTACCAGTTCATATGTACTAGCTAGCTGAAAAAGACGACATGATGACTGTCCATCTCTGTATTTGTGAAAATGGTGGTGCTAGAATCCATAAATTCTCTCTTTCTGCATTAACCATCCATCTGTTATGGTTGGACAAATGTGTTCAAATTGTCTGTGTAGACTGCTCTGTGGTGGAATTTATTGTTTTTTATAGTGAAGTTTGCTCCAAAAACAATTCTATATAACCACCATCAGAGGAAATAAAATAAATGTCCAACATTACTGGACTAACAAACTGTCTGAATAACTTTTTCAGGAACTTCAGTATCCCTTCGCCTTGGGTAGCAGCAGCAAAATGTTTTGTCTCCTTTATCCTGTGCCAAAAAACATTTATTCAGTGAGTCTACTCAAAATGATAAACGTTAGCTGCTGGCTGCATGATTGTATCAACCTAGCTAGCTAATGTTAGTTAGCTAGGCTACTAAAGCTAACGTTGGTAGTTTTGTTAGATAGTTATAGGCGGGATCATTCTAGCTAGTTTTAGAGGATGACTCAACTTATTTTATTAACTGCTTTTATCAATACATACCTTGTTTCCATGAAAATCTGTGTTTTTCTCTCTGATGAGGCAGTCAACCAGGCAGGCAGGAGAGGAACGATAAAAGGTGCAGAGTGCAGAGTCAAACAATGAGACGAAGTTGTGAGAGAGAGAGAGAGAGAGAGCGCACTCTCTCAGATCAGTGATTGATGGCTTTGAGTCCTGTTTATTCCTTCATCAATAGATACCGTCTAGTCTCTCATCCTCTCCCTCAGAGTCACCCTCAAATCTCAATGCACTCTTGTGGAGTAAGTACAGTGAGGGAAAAAAGTACTTGATCCCCTGCTGATTTTGTACGTTTGCCCACTGACAAGGAAATGATCAGTCTATAATTTTAATGGTAGGTTTATTTGAACAGTGAGAGACAGAATAACAACAAAAAAATCCAGAAAATACGCATGTGAAAAATGTTATAAATTGAATTGCATTTTAATGAGGGAAATAAGTATTTGACCCCTCTGCAAAACATGACTTAGTACTTGGTGGCAAAAACCTTGTTGGCAATCACAGAGGTCAGACGTTTCTTGTAGTTGGCCACCAGGTTTGCACATATCTCAGGAGGGATTTTGTCCCACTCCTCTTTGCAGATCTTCTCCAGGTCATTAAGGTTTCGAGGCTGACGTTTGGCAACTCGAACCTTCAGCTCCCTTCACAGATTTTCTATGGGATTAAGGTCTGGAGACAGGCTAGGCCACTCCAGGACCTTAATGTGCTTCTTCTTGAGCCACTCCTTTGTTGCCTTGGCTGTGTGTTTTGGGTCATTGTCATGCTGGAATACCCATCCACGACCCATTTTCAATGCCCTGGCTGAGGGAATGAGGTTCTCACCCAAGATTTGGCGGTACATGGCCCTGTCCATCATCCCTTTGATGCGGTGAAGTTGTCCTGTCCCCTTAGCAGAAAAACAACCCCAAAGCATAATGTTTCCACCTCCATGTTTGACGGTGGGGATGGTGTTCTTGGGGTCATAGGCAGCATTCCTCATCCTCTAAACACAGCGAGTTGAGTTGATGCCAAAGAGCTCCATTTTGGTCTCATCTGACCACAACACTTTCACCCAGTTGTCCTCTGAATCATTCAGATGTTCATTGGCAAACTTCAGACAGGCATGTATATGTGCTTTCTTGAGCAGGGGGACCTTGCGGGCGCTGCAGGATTTCAGTCCTTCACGGCGTAGTGTGTTACCAATTGTTTTCTTGGTGACTATGGTCCCAGCTGCCTTGAGATCATTGACAAGATCCTCCCGTGTAGTTCTGGGCTGATTCCTCACCATTCTCATGATCATTGCAACTCCACGAGGTGAGATCTTGCATGGAGCCCCAGGCCGAGGGAGATTGACAGTTCTTTTGTGTTTCTTCCATTTGCGAATAATCGCACCAACTGTTGTCACCTTCTCACCAAGCTGCTTGGCGATGGTCTTGTAGCCCATTCCAGCCTTGTGTAGGTCTACAATCTTGTCCCTGACATCCTTGGAGAGCTCTTTGGTCTTGGCCATGGTGGAGAGTTTGGAATCTGATTTGATTGATTGCTTCTGTGGACAGGTGTCTTTTATACAGGTAACAAGCTAAGATTAGGAGCACTCCCTTTAAGAGTGTGCTCCTAATCTCAGCTCGTTATCTGTATAAAAGACACCTGGGAGCCAGAAATCTTTCTGATTGAGAGGGGGTCAAATGCTTATGTCATTAAAATGCAAATCAATTTATAACATTTTTCACATGCGTTTTTCTGGATTTTTTGGTTGGTATTCTGTTTCTCACTGTTCAAATAAACCTACCATTAAAAATATAGATTGACCATTTCTTTGTCAGTGGGCAAACGTACAAAATCAGCAGGGGATCAAATACTTTTTTCCCTCACTGTATGTTTAAAAAATATTAATGTGTGTAGACCGCTGATTGGCCAGCTCATCTTCCTCTAGACCACCGATTGGCCAGCTCATCCCCCTCAGGATTATGACATCATACCTTTGAGGAAATAGCTAAAAAAAATGTAAACAGTCTGTTTGAGATACAAGTTTCAGGTAGGGTTTTTTCTCCAATGTACGCTTTGGCCGCAAAGACGAGTATAGGACGAGTCAACACATTTTGGGGGTATGAGTGAACAGAATATGAACTTTTAAATGTGAGATTTTCACTGGATAGTTACTTTAAAAAGTAAGCGGCATGAGAGCGCAGGCCTGGGTTCAAATACTGTTTGAAATTATTTAAAATGTATCTGTGCTTGATTGAGCTTGTCTATTGCAATAGAACCAATAGACAGTGCTAACCTGCCAACCTGCCACTCCATGCAAGCTAATCTTTTGTGTACAGATGCACTTAACATAAATTATATCGTATTGCTTTCAATAGACTGTGGGATGTGACGACTAATGATGAACTTTGTTCTGGTGGGGAGATTTTTCCGTCACTGATCATTTGGACATCACTATTTCACAGGTGTTTGCATCTTTCACATTTCGTAAGGAAAGGGGACATTTGGCCCATAGAATTGCCAGCAACTTGCAGAAAAAGGGGGGTGAAGCTACCGGCGGGAGGAGCATCTCACTTCTGGGTTCACGAGATGACATGCAGGATAAAGCAGACGCTCAATGTATTTGAAAGACTTCAAATAGTATTTGAACCCAGGTTTGCATGGGAGAGAGCCCCAGTCAGTCCAAGAGACCCCTGTGGAGTATTATGAAGATGGCTGCTAAGCATCAGGGTCTGCCTGGGGTTGTCATGACGTCTACTAAGGCAGTGCAACAACAGCTAGACACAAAAGCACTGAATCACAATCACACAGTGAATGACACTAACAAGAGAGAGAGCAGCTGGATAAGAGCAGAGGATAGAGGACATGCACAATCTACAGCAACTGGAGGGCTCCTCCTTAAGTGGTTTCTCTCTTATTCTCTTTGAACATGACCTCAGAGTTGAAATAGTACTGACGAGCTGGTTGAGTGAAGATTCTTAGATTTTTTTTAAAATGTATTTATTGTTTTGAAACTAGGCCACCATGTGGTACAGTGCAATGCCGGTCGGTCGGTGGCGTTTAAGATGAGGGAGGCCAATTTTATTTATTTAGGAGCATTACCTTATTTCTATTACAGCATATTGGATGACTGTCCTTCACATTCCATTAACCCAGCTCAATGTAACATCGATAAGTTTAGGCTACTAAATGATACACACATTTTTCCTATACCCATCATGAGTTTGCTACAACCTAGCCTATAAATGAAAGTTTACAACATAGGTCCAAAGGTCGAGAGAAATTGTAGTAATCAATACCGCCTTGCACACTCTTGCCTGCATCTAGCTGATCTAGGGTGTAATCATTAGTCTAACAGTTTCTATTGGACCAATTCAGGTATGTTTATCCCCGTTTCATTCCGTTTGCTTTTGTTTAAGAAAAGGTTTTAAACATAATCTGTGGAATGAATACAACCCTGATCACACACAAACACAGTTCACTTTCATAGCAGCAACATACAAACATCATGATCACTTTGATCGTTACATAATTCCATCTCGCATCTAAGCACTCTCCTCCTCTCACCTTTTCCCTTCACTTGTGGACTTCAGAGCACAACACATCAGCAGTCTGTGACCAGGCGAAAAAACATTTCCAAGCCAAACCTTCCTATCATCTTTTTAACCTTTATTTAACTAGGCAAGTCAGTTAAGAACAAATTCTTATTTTACAATGACTGCCTACACTGGCTAATCCCTCCCCTAACCCGGATGACGCAGGGCCAATTGTGCGCCGCCCAATGGGACTTCTATCTCAAGGCCATCAGACTGTTAAACAGCCATCACTAACATTGAGTGGCTGCTGCCAACATACAGACTCAATCTCTAGCCACTTTAATAATTAATAATTGGATGTAATAAATGTATCAGTAATCACTTAAACAATGCCACTTATATAATGTTTACATACCCTACATTACTCATCTCATATGTATATACTGTACGCTATAACATCTACTGCATCTTGCCTATGCCGTTCGGCCATTGCTCATCCATATATTTATATGTACATATTAAAAATTCCTTTACACTTGTGTGTATAAGGTAGTTGTTGTGAAATTGTTAGATTACTTGTAAGATATTACTGCTCGGTCGGAACTAGAAGCACAAGCATTTCACTACACTTGCATTAACATCTGCTAACCATATGTATGTGACCAATACAATTTGGTTTGATTTGATTTGAACCATTGCACGCAAGCAATGAGGCGGTGATCGCTGAGATCCTGGTTGAAGACAGTTGAGGTGTATTTAGAGGGAAAGTTGGTCAGGATGATATCTAAGAGGGTGCCCATGGTTACGGATTTAGGGTTGTACCTGGTAGGTTCCTTGATAATTTGAGTGAGATTGAGGGCATCTAGCTTAGATTGTAGAACGGCCGGAGTGTTAAGCATGTCCCAGTTTAGGTCACCTAACAGTATGAACTCTGAAGATAGATGGGGGGGCGATCAATTCACATATGGTGTCCAGGGCACAGCTGGGGGCTGAGGGGGGTCTATAACAAGCAGCAACGGTGAGAGACTTGTTTCTGGAAAGGTGGATTTTTAAAAGTAGAAGCTCGAATTGTTTGGGCACAGACCTGGATAATATGACAGAACTCTGCAGGCTATCTCTGCAGTAGATTGCAACTCCGCCCCCTTTGGAAGTTCTATCTTTTCGGGAAATGTTATAGTTAGGGATGGAAATTTCAGGATTTTTGGTGGCCTTCCTAAGCCAGGATTTAGACACGGCTAGGACATCTGGGTTGGCGGAGTGTGCTAAAGCAGTGAATAAAACAAACTTAGGGAGGAGGCTTCTAATGTTAACATGCATGAAACCAAGGCTTTTACGGTTACAGAAGTCAACAAATGAGAGCGCCTGGGAAATGGGAGTGATGATGGGGGCTGCAGGGCCTGGGTTAACCTCTACATCACCAGAGTAAGAGAGGAGGAGTAGGATAAGGGTACGGCTAAAGGCTATAAGAACTGGCCATCTAGTGCGTTCGGAACAGAGAGTAAAAGGAACAGATTTATGGGCGCGGATGAATAGATTCAAGGCATAATGTACAGACATGGGTATGGTAGGATGTGAGAACAGCAGAGGTAAACCTAGGCATTGAGTGACGATGAGAGAGGTTTTGTCTCTAGAGGCACCATTTAAGCCAGGTGACGTCACCGCATGTGTGGGGGGTGGAACAAAAGGGCTAGCTAAGGCATATTGAGCAGGGCTGGAGGCTCTACAGTGAAGTAAGAAAATAATCACTAACCAAAACCGCAATAGACAACGCATATTGACATTAGAGAGAGGCATGTGTAGCCGAGTGATCATAGGGTTCAGTGAGTAGCTAGGCGAGCTGGAGACACACCAATTCAGACAGCTAGCAGGCCGTGGCTAGCAGGCTAGCAGATGGGCCTCAGGGGGACGTCGCAACGGAAGAGCCTGTTGAAACCCCCTCGAACGGTTACGTCGGCAGACCAGTCGTGATGGATCAGCGGGGCTCTGTGTCGGCAGCAAAGGATCCAGGCCAATTGGCAAAAGAGGTATTGAAGCCCAGGAATTGTCTGACGGATCTCTTCGGCTAGCCGCGAGATTGGCCTAGCTCCAGGCTAACTGGTGCGGGACAGAGATGTTAGCCAGGAGTAGCCACTCGGATAGCAGCTAGCTAGCTGCGATGATCCGGTGTAAAGGTTCAGAGCTTGCGGTAGGAATCCGGAGATGTGGTAGAGAAAAAGCAGTCCGATATGCTCTGGGTTGATATCGCGCTGTGCAGACTGGCAGGAATTGACCCGGGCTGAGGCTGGCAGGAATTGACCCGGGCTGATGTCCGAGTTAATGGTTGTCGGGGAAACAATGTCAATCTTTCTATGCCAGAGCAGAATTCTACTGCCTAAAAAGGTACAGACAGACGCTTGTGATGCAGCACTTTTTTTAATTGTCTGAAAGGTTGTCAGTTGTTGCTATCAACCCATTACTGTAGCGGCTTCCTATGTATGGAAACTGGTCGGTTCATGTCTGTAGGTGTAGCCTTCATGCGACAGGATTTTTTATACACACAGAGAGGATACATTTGGGTTCCACTGTTCTGCTCCTCTGAGAATAATGAATACTGAGGGTACTGTAGCAGATATTTTTAAGCAGAACATTTGGATTATTAGCATATGAAAGCCTTGCAATTCGATTGCTGAACTATCGAAGCCATCCATCCAGTATTTTTGTAATTGAAATGTCAGCGTATTACAAGATTTTTTTTCACATTAAATGTTTTATTTTAACAACTGATAAAAATGTGGTATGCTATAACCTATAGATAATATTCTGCCCATATGAACACATTTATTTTAGGCCATATAAAGACGCTCTGCATTTACGTAATGAAAAGGATCTAACAGAAACAACATTGTTTCACATTCTTTAATTAAAGATTCCTAAACAGAAACAGGCTATATATACGGCTGGCTTCACAATTTACCAGCCGAATAGGCCTACAAGGAAACTCAACGCATCTCGACAAAGTTGAGTGCGGGAGGAGGTCTGTGCGCGGTGTAGTACCTTCCAAAAAAATGCTGATCTACAAAAAATTATGTAAGCCATGCACACACACACACACTGAAGGGTGTGTGTGTGTGTGTGTGTGTGTGTGTGTGTGGACGTGTGTGTGTGTGTGTGGACGTGTTTAACTATACTTGTGTGGACCAGAATTCCCCACAAGAATAGTAAACAAACTAAAATCTGACCAACTGGGGACATTTTGTTGGTCCCCACAAGGTCAAATGCTATTTCTAAGGGGTTTAGGGTTAGTTTTAGGGTTAGAATTAGGTTTAGGGTTAGGAGCTAGGCTTCGGTTTAGGGTTAAGGTTAGGGTATGGGTCAGGGTTAGGGGTTCAGGAAAATAGGATTTTGAATCGGACTGAAAAGTATGCCCCCACGAGGTTAGCTGCGCAAGAGTGTGTGTGTGTGTGTGTGTGTGTGTGTGTGTGTGTGTGTGTGTGTGTGTGTGTAGCAACTCAAGGCCTTCTAATGGGCTAAATGAGAACTGGCGTGCATTATTGGTCAGTACTTTTAGATTTACCTCTCAGAAGAACTAGGTGAACCTGCTCAGGTCAAGGCTCTCTTTCTTTTTCTCTGTCCTTCCTTCCTTCATTCCGTCTCTCCCCCTCTCTCTCCCTCTCTCCCTCTCTCTCTCTCTTCCTCTTTCAGCCTTTCTTTAGCCCCCCTCTCTCTCGCCCTCTCACTCTCCTTCCTCTCTCTACATACTGACAGGCTCTTAGCATGACCGATGCCTTCTGACTGGATGAAAATTAAGGACTTTCTGCTTTCTCATCCCTTCTACCTCTCCTCCCTTCCATCTATCCTCCCTTCACCTCTCCTCTTCCACCTCTCCTCCCTTCCTTAAGCTTGGCTTAAACTGTGGTATTGCTAAATACAACTCCTCTCTTAATCCTTATGAGTCTAAGCCGGATGGAATTGTTTTCAGACGGTCATACCATGGATCATTTAGCTTTTGGATGTACAATTTTAGGACCCCTTTAGGTATCCCAAAAAATATACAAAAAAATGATTTGATTAAACATTGAATTTGGCCTTACTGCTATTAGCAAATAGAAACATACTGAATTCATACATGGAAAAAATGAATCAAAGGATGTTGGTTTTAAAGTGTCTGTCATATATCTGAGAGATACAAGAAAGATAAGGAAATGCACTACATGACCAAATGTTTGTGGACACCTGCTCGTCAAACATCTCATTCCAAAATCATGGGCATTAATATGGAGTTGGTCTCCCCTTTGCTGCTATAACAGCCTCCACTCTTATGGGAAGGCTTTCCACTTGATGATGGAACATTGCCGCAGGGACTTGCTTCCATTACTCCACAAGAGCATTAGTGAGGTCGGCACCGATGTTGGGCAATTAGGCCTGGCTCGCAGTTGCCGTTCCAATTCATTCCAAAGGTATTAGATGGGGTTAAAGTCAGGGCTGTGTGCAGGCCAGTCAAGTTCTTCCACACTGCTCTCGACAAACCATTTCTGTATGAACCTCGCTTTGTGCACGGGGGCATTGTCATGCTGAAACAGGAAAGGGCCTTCACCAAACTGTTGCCACAAAGTTGGAAACACAGAATCGTCTAGAATGTCATTGTATGCTGTAGAGTTAAGATTTATCTTCACTGGAACTAAGGGACCTAGACCGAACCATGAAAAACAGTCCCAGACCATTATTCCACCTTCACCAAACTTTACAGTTGGCACTTTTCATTGGGGCAGGTAGCGTTCTCCTGGCATCCACCAAACACAGATTTGTCCTTCAGACTGCCAGATGGTGAAGCGTGATTCATCACTCCAGAGAACGTGTTTCCACTGCTCCAGAGTCCAATGGCAGCGAGCTTTACACCTCTCTAGCCGACGCTTGGCATTGCGCATGGTGATCTTAGGCTTGTGTGTGGCTGCTCGGCCATGGAAACCCATTTCATGAAGCTGACTTGTTGGAAAGGTGGCATCCTATGACGGTGCCACGTTGCGATCTTCAGTAAGGCCAGTCTACTGCCAGTGTTTGTCTATGGAGATTGCATGGTTGTGTGCTCAATTTTAATCACCTGTCAGCAACGGATGTGGCTGAAAGAGCCAAATCCACTCATTTGACTTTTGTACTTTTAACTACGTTTACCCATATTTTACTAAACATATTGACTACTAAACTACAAAACATTAGGAACACCTTCCTACTATTGACTTGCACACCCTTTTGCCCTCAGAACAGCTTCAAATCGCCGGGGCCTGGACTACAAGGTGTCAAAAGCTGGCCCATGTTGACTCCAATGCTCCCCCCCCTGTTGTTTCAAGTTGGCTGGATGTTCTTTGGGTGGTGGACCAATCTTGATACACACGTGAAACTGTTGCGCATGAAATACCCAGCAGCGTTGCCAATCTTGAAACACTCAAACCGGTGCGCCTAATTCCTTTTCCGAGGGGGAGCAGACATTGACTCTAGGGGGTTTTAACAGTAGAAATTGGAATTCATTCATTTTTTTACCATGTGTATGATCGCCTGTGTCCCTCCACTCCATCTCAAGTCAAGTTTATTTGTCATATGCACAGGATACACATGGGTGTACACAGTACAATGACATGTTTAAAACGTGCTAGGTCTGAATGGTCAAAAAATCATCCCCTCACTATTGCAGAGGAGCAGAGGAGGTGACCGGAGATGAACAGTTATTTTCTAGAGTCTGTGCTGTTGGGGGGGGGGGTTATAAAATGACATATGGAATTGTTTTAAGATGGTCATACCATGGATTATTTAGCTATTTGATTTTGAATTTTAGGACCATATATTATAAATATATTAAATATGTTTTGAAGTGTCTGTCCTATATCTAGGAGATTTAAAAAAGCTTTTTACACCTATTTAATCTCTGTTTTGGGGTAGACACAAAACTACCTCCATACTTCCATTCGTTTTTTTTATACCAGTACTGGTAACCTTTATGGGTTGGTGAGAATCTCCTCTTTCCACAGTGGGGTCACGTTAGTTTGTAGCCCACACGGTTCAGACTTTACAAACAATTGGCATGTGGATGGTACAGACTTCAGAATAATCCTGTGGGGCTTGTGGGAGTCATAAAGTAAAGACCACTATCAGGTTCGTGAGAGTGGTCATATTTTTTTGTAAGCCAAACCGTTCCAACGCTGCTACAGCCGTTTTCGGGAAGACCGATTTTCAGGATGTCTCATTAGCTGACAAACACCACTGTAGCTCTGCCACTTTGCACCGCAGATGCGGAAGGCCGCCATAGGTGGATGAGATGGATTGAGACGTCGCCCATGCAAAAAATGATTTATTTAGCTTAAACTGACTCTTGGAGGTTCTAATGAAGAAGTCCACTGCTTGACAGGCCTGAAGGTTAAATTCATGAGGGTTATATAGCCACACAGCTGCCTCGCCAAGGTTTCATACACCCCTCATAAAATCACACTCATGTTCACATGATTTAATGTATAACACATTAAACTGCCATGAATTGGGGTTGGGGGGAGAGTAGAGTGGTTATGGTGTGACCCTGTCAGGACTGGGCTGTAACTGTAACCTTGTTGAGTACTGACTGACTAATGACTGAGTGACGCACACAAGATACAGTAGGTACAAGTACAGCACGAGCGCAGGCAGGTGGAAACGATACCAGTCCTCTCTTTTCTCCTCTTTGTCAAGTAGTGCCTGAGGCCGGTTTTATTGGTTTCTCTGGAGAAAGTGACAGTTGGGGGAAGGGAAGAGCGGTTGACGAAGTGCCCAGGTAGCATAAACTACAGGATGGCACCAGCCCCGCGGACAGTGTGGGTTCTTTTTGCGCTGTCCGGTGTCCTGAATGTGCGCTCCTGCTGGACTTTTACTTGTCCTTCCATTTGCGAATGTTCAATGAAGAGCGATACATGTTCCACAGAAACGGGAGAGAAACTCAGCTGCACGAGGGAAACGCAACTAAGGTCCCGAGTCGCTCCTTCGTTTATTCGAAACTTGTAAGTAGCCAACAATTTCATTCAGATTTTGAGGAGGAATTGTGCAGATATTTTGAAATTATAGCGTCAATATATATATACATTGTTTGTTAAAATGCACGTTTGTCGAGCTGATTACTTATTATTTGATTGTGTTTATTTATTTAACCTTTCAAGTCAACCAGTCGATTAAGAAACAAATTCGTATTTATAATGAGGTCATCAGTACAGTACCGAGTGCTTCGTACAGTACCTACGGATTGTGCTTTGCCTTCATCATAATACCTTATGATACACGTTTTAAAACAAGTTTTTTCTTTGTGTATTATTTTTAGAAGAATAACTCATCTGCCATTGACAGAAGTTTCAAGCAATGCCTTCAGGGGGCTGATCAACGTGTCCAGAATGTGAGTTTCAATCAATCAATTAAATGTATTTATTAAGCCATTTTCACCCATGACATACAGTTGAAGTCGGAAGTTTACATACACCTTAGCCAAATACATTTAAACTCAGTTTTTCACAATTCCTGACATTTAATACTAGTAAAAATTCCCTGTCTTAGGTCAGTTAGGATCACCACTTTATTTTAAGAATGTGAAATGTCAGAATAATAGTAGAGAGAATGATTTATTTCAGCTTTTATTTCTTTCATCACATTCCCAGTGGGTCAGAAGTTTACATACACTCAATTAGTATTTGGTAGCATTGCCTTTAAATTGTTTAAATTGGGTCAAACGTTTCAGGTAGCCTTCCACAAGCTTCCCACAATAAGTTGGGTGAATTTTGGCCCATTCCTCCTGACAGAGCTGGTGTAACTGAGTCAGGTTTGTAGGCATCCTTGCTCGCACACGCTTTTTCAGTTCTGCCCACAAATGTTCTATAGGATTGAGGTCAGGGCTTTGTGATGGCCACTCCAATACCTTGACTTTGTTGTCCTTAAGCCATTTTGCCACAACTTTGGAAGTATGCTTGGGGTCATTGTCCATTTGGAATACCCATTTGCAACCAAGCTTTAACTTCTTGACTGATGTCTTGAGATGTTGCTTCAATATATCCACATCATTTTCCTTTCCTCATGATGCCATCTATTTTGTGAAGTGCACCAGTCCCTCCTATAGCAAAGCACCCCCACAACATGATGCTGCCACCCCCGTGCTTCACGGTTGGGATGGTGTTCTTCGGCTTGCAAACCTCTAGGAGACAGAACGTGTCTCCTTCCTGAGCAGTATGACGGCTGCGTGGTCCCATGATGTCAATTATCCTATCAGAAGCTTCTAAAGCCATGACATAATTTTCTGCAATTTTCCAAGCTGTTTAAAGGCACAGTCAACTTAGTGTATGTAAACTTCTGACCCACTGGAATTGTGATATAGTGAATTATAAGTTAAATAATGTCTGTAAACAATTTTTTGGAAAATTACTTGTGTCATGCACAAAGTAAATGTCCTAACCGACTTGCCAAAACTATAGTTTGTTAACAAGAAATTTGTTGAGTGGTTGAAAAACAAGTTATATTGACTCCAACCTAAGTTCATGTAAACTTCCGACTTCAACTGTATATCGTCAGTGTGCCATTATTAGCCCTAGTAACGTTACTAGTTTTTAGTTTAACTCTGGGGTTGCCTTTTCAGTGTTATAGATCTGTTTAAACTCAACTTGTGCACATTTATATACTTATTTTATTTGTGTTGTGGAACACATACTGCTGGTAGCTGTTGTGTAAAGTGTGATATTGTATAAAAAATGACATCTACATGCATGTTAAGAAGAGAAAAGGAGATGTCCACTTTGAATGGGTAGCTTTGGAAGAGTTACCTATACACACATCCTTTTAGAGGAAGTAGTTTGGCATATTTTATTTGTGATGTATTATTACCTTTCACCCGGTATTTAGGAGATCAAAAGCATGTCAATTCATATGAACAAGTTGTTGGTTACTATATGGGAAATAATTATAAGCATGGTTGGTGAACCAACTCGGTGGCCTTGTGGTTAGTGTCCGCTGGAAGGTTGCGAGTTCAATCCCCTGCCAAGTCATACCAAAGATTGTAAAAACGGGACCCAAAGCGTCTCTGCTTGGCACTCAGCATTAAGGAGATAGATTGGGGTTAAGGCTCTGTGATAGACTAACATCCTGTCCAGGGGGTGTACTTGTACTGCCTCATGCTACAGAAACCCGTTCTGGCTTGCACAAGCCAACCCATATGGAATATAATCATGAAAAATGAATAAGAATCTTGTACTGCATAAGAAGATTATTTGTATCTGGTAAGATTTTGTATTTTTTGCCTTATATGTCAGTAGTGTATATGTGTTAACTTAAACACACACAGTTAACTGCATAGAGGGTCTTGGTCTGAATATGAGGCATTGTGTGGATAGAAATAGAATCACACAGCCATTTACCATTTAGATTGAAGTTTTCATTATGAATTTCATTAATAACTTTTGTTTTTGAATCTCATAACCACACAATAAAGTCTCAGAATGTGACTGATTGGGTATCAAACCCTGGTTTCTTGTGTGATACAAGACTGTGTTAGCACACTGAACTAAAGCTGAATTTACTATTTACATTTTAGTCATTTAGTTGACACTCTTATCCAGAACAACTTACAGTTAGTGCATTCATCTTAAAGGTTGAGTAAGTTTGAGTTTTCCAACAATTGTACCCAAATTTATATTATATTTTAATAGTTTATATGTAGTGAATGCCATAATGTCCTTATTTTGTTAGATGCTTCTCCCTATTAGCTTCAATCTTGTTTTTTCAAATAAATTTTATCTGTCACACTAGCTGTTCGGTCCAAACAGATTCACAAATGATGGGAACACATTGTCTCCCACCAAGGCACGTGTTGCTAAGCAACCCCCCTGTACTTGCCTGGGGAGGCCTGCTCCCTCTGTGACTAAAGCCAATGTGAGAAATGTTCTACCAAACGTTTTTGCTGTGAAACTAAATAAATGCTGCATTTTGACCAACAAAACTTATTTGCTAGATTCATGACAGTGTTGTTAGACAAAGCAAGGAAAGTGAACTTAAAAATGTGATATAGTTTTATTGGAATTTGCAGCTGTTGGTAATGAATGAATCTGCTAGCCTATGATTTGACTTACTTTATATTTAAGGTAGCTAAGAGAGACAATCACACCCCACAATCATAACAAGAACATGTCTTCCTCACTGTCTTCCTCACTGCCCTTTCACACCTGGACAAAAGGAACACCTAGGGTACGTGAAAATACTGTTCATTGACTACAGCTCAGTGTTCAACGCCATAGTGGAAACTGGCCACTAGGGTTAACGGTGAGAGCTGTTACCTTCAAGTAGATTTCGGTTTTGCTATGGCGTTGTGGACGGGAATGGCGGATGGACGTAAGTTTGAATCAAGTGATAGAAAGTCGTTTTATTTTTTTTGTTTTAAGCCTATCCCAAACCTTAACCCTGACCTTAACCATTCGGAGTTAATGCCTAAACTTAAGAATTTGGAGTTAATGCCTGAACCTAACCTTAAATACTTCAAAATTTGACGTTTGGAACAACTTTGAAATTTGACGTTTAAGAAAAATGTATGAATGTCTAATTCTGATGTGAGACTGTGAGAGCTGGTAGGACAACAACCTCTCCCGCAACGTCAGCAAGACAAAGGAGTTGATCGTGAACTACAGGAAACGGAGGGCCGAGCACGCCCCTATTCACATCGACGGGGCTGAAGTGGAGCGGGTCGACAGCTTCAAGTTCCTCAGTTTCCACATCACTAAGGATCTATCATGGTCCAAACACACCAACACATTTGTAAAGAGGGCACTACAACGCCGCTTCCCCCTCAGGAGACTGAAAAGATTTGGCATGGGCCCTCAGATCCTCAAAAAGTTCTACAGCTACCACCATTGAGAGCACATTGACTGGCTGCATCACCGCTTGGTATGGCAACTGCTTGGCATCTGATCGCAAGGCGCTACAGAGGGTAGTGTGTATGGCCCAGTACATCACTGGGGCTGAGCTCCCTGCATTCCAGGACCTCTATACCAGACGGTGTCAGAGGAAGGCCCTAAAAATTGTCAGACTCCAGCCACTCAAGTTACTGACTGTTCACTCAGCTACCGCACAGCAAACGGTACCAATGCACCAAGTCTGGAACCAGCAAGACCTTGAACAGCTTCTACCCCCAAGCCATAAGACTACTAAATAGTTAACTAAATAGCTAGCCGGACTATCTGCATTGACCCTTTTTGCACTAACTTCTTTGACTCATCACATACGCTGCTGCTACTGTTTACCATCTGTCACTTTATTGCTAGTTATATGTCTACCTCAATGACCACGTACCCCTGCACATCCACTCAGTACTGGTAGCCCTTGTATATAGTCAAGCTATTTTTACTCATTCTGTATCTATTATTACTTTTATTATTATGTGTTTTACTTTTCTATTATTTCTCTACTTTCTTTCTCTCTGTATTGTTGGGAAGGGCCCCGGCTGCACGCGTGTGCCATCGTGCAAACATTTATTTTGTCCCCCCACACCAAACGCGATCACGACACGCAGGTAAAAATATCAAAACAAGCTCTGAACCAATTACATTAATTTGGGGACAGGTCGAAAAGCATTAAACATTTATGGCAATTTAGCTAGCGAGCTTGCACTTGCTTGCTAATTTGTCCTATTTGGCAAGCTTGCTGTTGCTAGCTAATTTGTCCTGGGATATAAACATTGAGTTGTTATTTTACCTGAAATGCACAAGGTCCTCTACTCCGACAATTAATCCACACATAAAACGGTCAACCGAATCGTTTCTAGTCATCTCTCCTCCTCCCAGGCTTTTTCTTCTCTTGACTTTATATTGCGATTGGCAACTTTCATAAACTAGGTACATTACCGCCACTGACCTCGTCCGTCTTTCAGTCACCCACGTGGGTATAACCAATGAGGAGATGGCACGTGGGTACCTGCTTCTATAAACCAATGAGGAGATGGAAGAGGCAGGACTTGCAGCGCGATCTGCGTCACAAATAGAACTGACTTCTATTTCATCCCATGGCAACGCAGACGCTCGTTGGCGTGCGCGAGCAGTGTGGGTGCAATAATTGAATAATATACATTTCTACATTTATTTTGCAACGCGAGCGGTGTAGTCAGCCTGTTAGTCTACACCTGTTGTTTAGGGAGCCACCACCTCATTCCAGTTACATCCAGATCCCATCCACCCCAATGCATTGCATTCATAACCGAGTCATACCCTCATCTGGGGTGACATCTGGGCTGACAGCTTTACCCCAGCTTGGCTTGGAGTCAAGGACCCCTAGCTGCTCCCAAGCCAATTAGCAAGACTCCTATTATGGTATTTCATCAGGGGGATGGCTTACTCTTGCCTGGTTCCAGATCTGTTTACTCTTGCCTGTTTCCTACAGTCAGGGGACCAGGCTTAACCTAATCTGATCTGGTCAGGATGCAGCTGTCCCCTTATTGATAACTCAATTAGTGACTGGTTGAGGTTTTGATTGAGGTCTATTCCACCCCTCTTAGCTATCATTATCTCTTTATATGAGTTAATCAGTTAATCATTGAGTAAACTTGAACCAAACCCTGCGTGTGTTATAGCTCGCTAACAGTCTGTCATAATACGTTGATCGTTGAGGAACATGGCAGACTGCCTGTATTGCTCTACTGAACACTCTCTAAGAGAGGTTCGCCCCAAGCTTATGAGCTCATCAAGGTAAGGACAGACCAGACACCAAATGTATTCCGGCCCACATCTACAAGGTTACCGCTTACTCCGTGGCCCAGTTACCACTTGGAATTAGGGTCCAGAAGTGGATATGTAGTGGTATATCGATAAAGTTAATTTTACGCTCTCTGAGCCAGTGTTGCTTTGCAACTCACAAAATGTTACACTGAAAAATCAACACTAGGGCCTAGATTCAATCAGATCAAGTGTTTACCAGCGTTAACTAGCATTGGCCGACATCCGCATAGCAGATGTTTTGGCGGTGTTGGAGGTGTAACAGGGGTATGAGCTGACATATCGGTGAGCGGATGCTCGTGTCACAACCCACTCCCTTCCTTATCATACCTACTGCGTTAGAAGTCACAACCCACTCCCTTCCTTATTATCCTACTGCGTTAGAAGTCACAACCCACTCCCTTCCTTATTATCCTACTGCGTTAGAAGTCACAACCCACTCCCTTCCTTATTATCCTACTGCTTTAGAAGTCACAACCCACTCCCTTCCTTATCCTACTGCGTTAGAAGTCACAACCACTCCCTTCCTTATCATGCCTAGAATATTAGAAGTCACAACCACTCCCTTCCTTATCCCTACCATATTAGAAGTCACAACCACTCCCTTCCTTATCATCCCTACCATATTGGAAGTCACAACCACTCCGTTCCTTATCATCCCTAGCATATTAGAAGTCACAACCACTCCCTTCCTTATCATCCCTAGCATATTAGAAGACACAACCACTCCCTTACTTATCATCCCTAGCATATTAGAAGTCACAACCACTCCCATATTTTCCTACCACGTTAGAAGTCACAACCCGTCACTATAAAGTGTAGGCTCTATAGATTATAGAAATAATGACTCCAATGTCAACTCATTCCAAATCAAATCAAAGTTTATTTGTCACGTGCACCGAATACAACAGGTGTAGACCTTACAGTGAAATGCTTACTTACAGGCTCTAACCAATAGTGCCAAAAAAGGTATTAGGTGAACAATAGTTAAGTAAAGAAATAAAACAACAGTAAAAAGACAGGCTATATACAGTGGGGCAAAAAAGTATTTAGTCAGCCACCAATTGTGCAAGTTCTCCAACTTAAAAAGATGAGAGAGGCCTGTAATTTTCATCATAGGTACACTTCAACTATGACAGACGAAATGAGAAAAAGAAATCCAGAAAATCACATTGTAGGATTTTTTATTTATTTATTTGCAAATTATGGTGGAAAATAAGTATTTGGTCA
>QNTS01005240.1:18181-37583 GCA_003317085.1 Hucho hucho | reverse complement strand
GTCTGTCATAGTTGAAGTGTACCTATGATGAAAATTACAGGCCTCTCTCATCTTTTTAAGTGAGAGAACTTGCACAATTGGTGGCTGACTAAATACTTTTTTTCCCCACTGTACAGTTGATGTTAGGCTAATGTATGTTTTGTTGCATCCAATGGCAGTGTCTGCGATAAGGTAACGCAACGAACCGCTTGTGGATTTGACAGTTCTAACACAGTTCCACCTCGGACACCTCCAAAATAACTGATATGTCAATCTGATTGAATCTAGTCCTAGGTCACACTGGCCTGTTTGCTATTGCGGAGTTCAGATGGTCTTGTCAAGAATGACTCACATTGGCTGGACTCACTCACTTTCCTCCAAGGATGATGATGCTCTGAAATGGCTTTTTAATCGTTCTCCAAAAGTAACGCTAATTATACAACAACTTAAGAGGGAAGGTAAATACACACACACACACGCAGGGCTGAGTGAAAATATAAGCATAGTGGGTTGCTAGGTTTAATTATTCTCTGCTTTAAGATGGAATCTAAATGGCTATCTAAATGGAAAGTGTTGGTTAATTACAGATCAGTCGGCGGTACGGTGGCTTGGAAAGGTCAAACGTAGGGAGGTCTATAAAAAGGTATAATTATTGATTGATTGAAATTTGATTGAACACTAGAAGAAGGGGGCTGAGAAGGTATGGGAGGTTGGTTTGGGATGGGGGATGGGTTGGAGGGTAGCAAGGGCATCATCAGGAAGACAGGAAACAGTCAAGGGCATGTCACTAGAGCCTTCCACACTGCATTCCTTTGTTTTTTAAAGAAGTGACATAACTCTATTCCTCTCTGAGCCTAGTCACCTTGGCCTCATCACAATACTTCTCATTTCAGTTTTCCATTTGCAGTGTACGCTCTGCATATTCTATCTCTATTCGATGATTAAGGGATATTCCTTTAGAATGGGAATGTACATTATGCTGTGTATTTTTCTGCCACAGTGAGATCTCTCAGAGTGACTGCATCAGGAACATAAGAAACCATGCATTCCTCTCTCTCCACAGCCTGGCTGAGATGTAAGTGTCACTCACACTCACACATACACACACACCAATTACAGAACTCTCAAAGTTGTCAAGGTTTCAGTTGGTGAGATAACGTTTTGTTCCATTGGAGGCCATGGATTAGACTGTGTTGTCTCCTTCTACACTGATAAGTTCTGACATTACTGTAATAAACTGGTTAATGTGAAGAAAGCCATTAGTCTGCCTTGAATGAGCCATTATCTAAGTCCATTAGTCTGCCTTGAATGAGCCATTATCTATATCCATTAGTCTGCCTTGAATGAGCCATTATCTATATCCATTAGTCTACCTTGAATGAGCCATTATCTATATCCATTAGTCTGCCTTGAATGAGCCATTATCTATATCCATTAGTCTGCCTTGAACACAACAATGCATGCAGAATATAATTTACTTACTTAATCCTCTTCATTCCTATATATAATATTATTGTAACAAAAACATTTAAAAGTATGAGTCACAAGTGCACTCATGAGTAAAAATATATGTTACTTGATTGGGCTATTGGAAATAAATGTTAATGTTGTGATGTTTTCTGTTATTCCTTAGACAGATACAGAACATCAGAAATCTGATCAGTATAGAGAAGGGGGGCTTCACTGATCTTCCCAGGCTGAGATACCTGTAAGCTTTCATTCAAAGTACAGTATATTGTTAGTTACCGTACAACTGTAATTTCAGGTACAATACCTGTTTGTCAATGTTAAATTTTATAATTTTATTTACTTGATGAAATGCTGTCACAATTATTTTTTTTACCTCTGTCTCTTTCTTAATCTCCTCTTTCCCACCTTCTCCTCTTTTCTCTCTCCCAGGAGTATCTGTAACACAGGAATAATACACTTTCCTGACTTCTCCACCTTCTCCTCTTTTCTCTCTCCCAGGAGTATCTGTAACACAGGAATAATACACTTTCCTGACTTCTCCACCTTCTCCTCTTTTCTCTCTCCCAGGAGTATCTGTAACACAGGAATAATACACTTTCCTGACTTCTCCACCATGTCCTCTTTGGTGATACTGGATAACTTCTTCCTGTACGTATCCAGAACTTGACCCACTTGAAACTGGATCACAAGTTGATGTTGGTCTACCTTATATTTTAAGATCATATGTTAGGATAATATAGCTCTCCTCCTCTTTTCTGTGTGTAGTGAGCTGGGAGATAACATGCATCTCGACAGCATACCTGCCAATGCCTTTCAAGGTATCACAGAGGAGAGTGTGTACATGTGAGTATCAGTACAATACTATTACTTATTTACAGCCATACTCCAAACAGCCATACTTTCTTGAGCAAATGACTCATTTTGTAGGCTTTAATTTTCTCAGCACGTGTTTAGATCATTGATTGGAGAATTCTCTCATCTAGGTGTTTCATGTAGCCTAAGAATCATTTCACTGGTGATTTCATTTAACCTCATCGAATTGGTTGCGGTAACCATTATAATTGTCATTGAGTCCAGGTTTAAGACACCACTTGTAAATTATGTTTTTTAAATCAGTTTCTGCTGTATGTCTGTAAGCAATTGTAAATCGGTGAAGCTGACATTGACAACTAATTCAAATGAAATGCATGGATTTTTCTTTTTCAGGAAAATTATAAAAAATGGATTCAAGGAAATCAGGTCACACGCTTTCAACGGAACAAATCTGGATAAACTGTATGTATTCCCCTCAAACAATCAACATTTCCTCCGCTGCTGCTGAGTTTCAGTTCTTACAACAAAGTGCCTGAAACACACACACATACTCTCTCTCAGCAGGAGCTGCTGTTGTGATTTTTTTCTAAGCCTGTTTTGCTGTTATTTCAGAGTTGTGTGGAAGGCTTGGGTTAATCAAAGAAACTCAATGTACCAGTAAATAAATGTCTTGTGAGACAAAACATTGATTGGGTGCCCTGTTGTTTACTTTACCCCCTTGTCACACTGAGGCGTTAGCGGCGTCTTGGTCTCGCCAGAATCGCTTTCAAGGAGTCTAAACAAACAAAGCTTAGTAAGTTAGTTTGTTAGTTGAGATGAGGATCAGTTGGGCATCCATAGAAAAAGTGTAGGTTTTAGAGAAGAGAAAACAAAAGGGTCAAATATCAGAATCCAAAAGCAAAACCTTATCCCATGTATTTGACTGTTTTCTCGTGTAGGATTCTGAAAGGCAACAGGTATCTGAGGAACATCCATGAAGATGCCTTTGAGGGGGCCTCAGGGCCAACTATGCTGTAAGTGAATACTTCCTTTGACAACCATGATATAACATTCACCTTCAATATAATAGTCCATTCCTATAATATAAACGTCCTTCCTGCCACACTGACCTCCACAGAGCCCCAGTATTTCCTGTTTCACTACCTATAACTGACAATGTCAAACATACACATTAGTTATACATTTAACAAATATTACATAGACACAACATCTGACTACTGATCCATTTTATCATAGAAACCTTGTGGTTTATGGTGCATTGGAGGGATTTCTTAGGCATAATGATTCTTCATCCATGTTCAACAATACAAGGTTGATGCTGTGATCTACAATTTGTCAGCCAGGTCTACCTCAGTATTTATGAGATTGTAATGGTATGCATGTTGTCTAGTCTAGTGGTGTTGTTTTTTTGCATCCTGCTTTACTTTGTTAATATCTTTTTAAAAAAGTGTTAAAGTCTGTTTGGGTGAAAGGTTATGGTTAGGTCTAGGGCGGTAGGTAGCCCAGTGGCTACGGAGTTCGGCTACAAGTCTAAGGTTTGCCTGTTGGAATCCTGGGCTGGACGCTGGGGGGAAAAAAAGAGGGATATTGATCTGGCAACTGGAGGGCTGCTGGGTTCACATCCTAACAACAATCCCCTACTGTTGGGCCCTTGATCAAGGCCCCACAACATGCTCTCCATCCATTGCAGCTTTTAAAAAAATAATGTTTAGCCCCTCCATGTATGTAAATTGTATAGGTAAAATGTATGTATGTATCAAAAAAGCTCTTCGGACGACAAATATCTTAGTTTTTTTTACAGCTTTTTTTCTACATATACATACATTTTACCTATACATTTTACATACATGGTACTTTTATATATAACAACAATACATTACCAAACAAACTCTTTAATAGCAACCCTCAGCCACTCCCTGCCCGTTCCCACCTATCACCATGGACCGCCCTTGTTTCCATGTGCCATATATTTTTCAATTGTGCTGTGATGTTTTACAAAATCTTTGAATCTTTCTAATCGTATATTATCCACAGATTGGATAAAGATGAAAACCTTTCCTACTAGTATTAATATATTATTTATTGACTGGCTTTCCAGATCGCCCAACTGCTATTTGTTTAGGTACATTTTAAGTGCATGTTGTGATTTGTTAACCATTCCTGAACCTGTGACCAGAAACAAGCTACATAGGGGTAATACCAGAATAAATGATCTATTGATTCTGACTCATCGCAACAAAATCTACAGAGCTGAGATTGTTGTATGCCCCATATACAAGAAATGTATATAATTTAAATTGAAAAACTCTTAAGTGTTGAGTCAAGTGTAGTTTTTTGTACCAGATCATAAATCATGTGCCATGGAATTGGTACATCGAAAATCTCCTCACATTTATTTTGCAACCTGTATGGCGCAGCTGTCGCCATTTTTGTCCTCAGATGAAACTGGTATATTTTTCTATTTATGCCAGTTCCTTTCAGCCAATTTGTATCTTTAATATATAGCAGGCAAACAAGTTCCTTACCTTTTCCCTTCCCACTTGTTTTTTTATTAGTCAATATATCTGAGTTTAACCATAACATTTGTTGTAATATTTGTTATATTGTTTCTGGAGGATAAAACTGAAATTGTAACCAGCTTTGTATGGCTTGTTTAAGAAGGGCGATACTTTAAACAAAATTTCATTTTCAATTAGTTGGATGAAGGCAAAAAAGCAATTTTTGAACAAAGGATGAGCTTTCATTTCTTTTCATCCATTGCAGCTTGACCCTACGCTCCTCTCAACTGTGTCTGGTGTGCTATCAGGGGTCGGTGAGGGGGTGGGGGGAATGAAGAGAGCAGAAGACAATTTTCCATTGTTCGCTATAACAATGGACAATTCAGTTTCTATTGTAAAAAAAAAAAGTATACATTTACTCTGGTGTTTACTGTATATTTGTTGTCAAGTGACATCTCCTCCACAGCTCTCCACACCCTCCCCCGTCGAGGCTTGGGACATTTGAAGGTCCTGATTGCCCGTTCTACCCCTTACCTGAAGACTCTACCCCCTCTGGAAAGCCTCCTAGAGCTAGAGGTGGCAGAGGTCACTTACCCCAGCCACTGCTGTGCCTTCCACACCTGGCGACGCAAACACAGGTAGGTACACATTACATATTGGTACACACACAGTTTGACATTCAAGAGTCTACTCTAACCTTCCTGTTTTTCTCCTTATCCATCCAAAGGGAAAAAGTTGTCCTTGCACTCTCTCCAAACCTCAGAAGGCTGTGCGATGACGACGATGAAATCATGTAAGACAATTATTGCACCATGTATCAGGGGAAATATCTGCACACATGTAGCGGTCTCTATTGACAGGCTGTTTTGTTAACCATTGATTGCACATGTTCTTTTCTTTTTTTGTCTCAAATGCTCTGCTCCATGTTGTCTTCCGCTTTTCTACAGGGACCTCTCAGCAGACAATGTAACAGACCTGTACGACATCAACCTCCAATACCCAGACCTGCAGCTGAGCCTGTGTCCTGGACCCTTCCAGTGCACCCCGGAGCCTGACGCCTTCAACCCCTGTGAGGACCTGCTTGGGTACTCCTTCCTCCGCGCAGTCACCTGGCTCATCACTGTGTTCGCTGTGGCCGGGAACATTACAGTGCTGATTGTACTGATCAACAGGTAAAGAGTTTTGACTAGGTGGTGTACAGCTACGACAGGAAGTGACTTAGTAGCAGGTTAGGAAAACGTACGCAGCAGGTTAGGAGAATGAACGGAGAAGGTTAGGATAATTAGGTTATGGTTAGGAAAAGGGTTAGGGTTAGCTAAAATAATCTCCTAACCTGCTACTGTCACGTTGTGTGAAGGATCGGGAGACAGGCGCATGAATGCGTAATAGTTTTTTTTTATTTCACCCAAATTACAGCGTGCCGTGTAAAGGCACAGGGACGAAGACCAAACAAACATGTATACAAAACACAGGGTTGAAACCCAAACAAAAGAGCGAGGAGTACCTCGAATAAATGCACCATCGCACAATGATACCACACGGGACGAGACCCGTAATCATCTGTGCAATACAATTGGCAGGAAAGCCAACACAACAAGGCACAGGTACTCACAGACACAACGGACATTGGAACAATAATTGACAGCCCAATGGAATCCAAAGGGCACATTTATACAATTACAATCAGGGAAATAGGGACCAGGTGTGCGTAATGACACAGTTCCGGAGGGATCCGTGAAAGCTACAAAAAGCAAACAAATAAAAAAAGCTGTAGCTGTATTCCGTCTAGTCACAACCCAGGTAAAGAGGGAGAACATAGAAATGTATAATACACTTGACTGGCTGGCATAGAACCACATAGTTTTAGAGTGTAGAGATAATGGCAGCCATCTCAGTCAGGGATAAATTCAAAATCAGTCCAATTGGAATAAATGTATTGTATTCTATTTAATTATATGGGAAAGAATATGCTCAACTCTTATCCACATGACAGTGTGTGGTCTACTAAGACATGTTGCTTAAATAAGATACATATCATTAAAACAATATAATTGAAACAAACAATATCATTAAAACAATGTTTCAATTGCTAAATATATTCAAGTGATTTCTGATCTTTTTAACATTTTTGACCATTCTCCTCACCAGCCACCAGAAGCTTAATGTCTCCCAGTTCCTGATGTGTAACTTGGCCTTCGCAGATCTCTGCATGGGGCTCTACCTCCTTCTCATTGCAGCCATGGACTACCACTCCCGCAAGGTACGGTAGTGGTAGTCCAACCACCTACCACCACTTACCACGACTCCGCTGCACTGCGGCTGACCCTGTGATGCTTGCTTTCCAGTGTTTATACACTGTAGAAAAATATATATACACAACATGTAAAGTGTTGGTCACATGTTTCATGAGCTGAAATAAAAGAACCCAGAAATGTTCCATACGCACAGCTAATTTCTCTCCAATGTTGTGAACAGATTTGTTTACATTCCTGTTAGTGAGCATATACTTTGCCAAGATAATCCGTCCACTTGACAGGTTTGGCATATCAAGAAGCTGATTAAACAGCATGATCGTTACACAGGTGCACCTTAAAATGTGCAGTTATGTCACACAACACACTGCCATAGATGTCTCAAGTTTTGAAGGAGTGTGCAGATGGCATGCTGACTACAGGAATGTCCACCAGAGCTGTTGCCAGAGTTTTTAATGTTAATTTCTCTACCATAAGCCAACTTGGAGGCCAACGTCGTTTTAAAGAATTTGGCAGTGCATCCAATCTTCCTCACAACTGCAGACCACGCCAGCCCAGGACCTCCTACAGGATCGTCTTAGACCAGCCACCCAGACAGCTGATGAAACTGTGGGTTAGCACAACCCAATAATTTCTGCACAAACTGTCGGAAACCGTCTTAGGGAAGCTCATCTGCGTGCTCATCGTCCTTACCAGGGTCTTGACCTGACTGCAGTTCGGCGTCATAATCGACTTCAGTGGGCTCATGCTCACCTTTGATGGCCACTGGCACGCTAGAGAAGTGTGCTCTTCATGGATGATTCACGGTTTCAGCTGTACTGGGCAAATGGCAGAAAGCGTGTATAGTGTCGTGTGGGCAGGCGGTTTGCTGATGTCAATGTTGTGAACAGAGTGCCCCATGGTGCCGGTGGGGTTATGGTATGGGCAGGCATAAGCTATGGACATCGAACACAATATAATTTCATTTTACCGATGGCAATTTGAATGCACAGAGATACCGTGACGAGATTCAGAGGCCCATTGTCGTGCCATTCATCCGCCGCCATCACCTCATGTTTCAGCATGATAATGCACGGCCCCATGTCGCAAGGATCTGTACACAATTCCTGGAAGCTAAAAACATTTCCCAGTTTATCCATGGCCTGCATACTCACCCGACATGTCACTCATTGACAATGTTGTTTGGGACGCTCTGGATCGATGTGTATGACAGCATGTTCCAGTTCCCGCCAATATCCAGCAACTTCGCACAGCCATTGAATCAACAGCCTGATCAACTCAATGTGAAGGAGATGTGTTCCGCTGCATGAGGCAAATGGTGGTCACACCAGATACTGACTGGTTTTCTGATCCACGCCCCTACTTTTATTTTTAAGGTATATGTGACCAACAGATGCATATCTGTATTCCCTGTCACGTGAACTCCATAGATTGGGGCCTAATGAATTTATTTCAATTGATTGATTTCCTTATATGAACTGTAAACTCAGTAAAATCTTAGAAATTGTTGCGTTTATATTTTAGTTGTGTATTTCTGTAATGACTCTTTCCGATTTGGACACTAACGTTGTATTTTATGGTAGGAGTTCTAGTCTATAACCAATAATACAGTTGTATTGTAGGAGTACTATAACCACGCTACGGACTGGCAGACGGGCGAGGGCTGTGCCGTGGCGGGGTTCTTGACGGTGTTCGCCAGCGAGCTATCTGTCTACACGCTGACCATGATAACGTTAGAGCGGTGGCACACCATCACCAACGCCATGCACATCAACAAGAGGCTGCGGCTGAGGCATGTGGTGATCATGATGGCTGGAGGGTGGGGCTTCTCCCTATTGGCCGCTCTGCTTCCAGTCCTGGGGGTCAGCAGCTACACTAAGGTCAGCAGAATATTTTAAGTTTAGGGCCCGTATTTACAAAGGGCCGGTTTCCCGGACACAGATGAAGCCTAGTCCTGGACTATAAAGCACTTTCAATCTCCATTTCTCTTTAGTCCAGGACTAGGAACTGATCCTATCCTACTCTGTGATGCTTTTTGAATCCAAACATTACATTTACACACAACAGCCATGGTGTTATATAGTAGATGAACATTCAGCCGTTTTATTTTCTCTGTAAATTAACTTCATGACAATGTCTGTTGTAAAAAGGACTTTAGAAATATATTAGATTATCTTCCAGGTGTCGATCTGCTTGCCCATGGACATCGAGTCCCTAGCCTCCCAGGTGTATGTTGTAGCCCTCCTCCTCCTCAACGTCGCCGCCTTCTTCATCGTCTGCTACTGCTACGTACGTATCTACATGTCCATCCACAACCCCGACCTAGCAACTCGCCACGGCGACGCCAGGATTGCCAAGCGCATGGCTATCCTCATCTTCACCGACTTCCTCTGCATGGCACCCATCTCCTTCTTTGCCATCTTGGCGGGTCTCCGCATGCCCCTCATCACTGTCTCCCACTCCAAGATCCTCCTCGTCCTCTTCTACCCAATCAACTCCCTCTGTAACCCCTTCATCTACACCATATTTACTCGAGCATTTCGGAAGGATATGTGTCTATTGTTGAGTCGCTGTAGTTGTTGCCATGCCAGAGCGGAGTTCTACAGGGCACAGAACCTGGCAACACACACTATACCGCCAAAGGGTAGGACTACATCCCCCAGAAAGCCTCACTCTTTCAGGTTCTATGCCTACCACATAAAGATGCATGGATGCTTCCTCAGCAAGGGAGGTGGAGTGCGTGACTAGTCTCAGCCAGTCAGAACTGAGGGTACGGCCACATTGATATTTTGGTGGCGTGGCCCTGCTCAGACGTTGCATGCACCAACCAATGGCTGTGTTCCACATCATCGACTGTGTCGTCAACTGACAGATCGCTGTAACATATGTGGTTAGCTAATACGTAAACTGCCTATCCAGACGTAAGATCTGGCATCAGATTAGTGTCTGAAAATTCCAGATTGAGCCAATGGTTTTTCAATGGGAGTCATCTGTTGTCAGATGAATGACAACAGATTGTCTGTCAAAAATACAGAAAGCATTCAATTCAAGAAGTAGAGAGGAGTTCAACTTGATGAGCAAAAACAGACAATGATGTACGTCATATACAATTCATCCTTGTTTATGCATCTCCTTGTTCAGGCCCTGTGATAGGCTAGCATCCTGTCCAGAGGTTGTACTGTACATTAAGCTGCCTCACACTACAGAAACAAGAGAGGCTCCTGCTCCTGAGCTTTTCCTGCTTGCACAAGCCACGCCTCAATGTGGCCATAGCCTTAATCTCAGCTGTAACAAGGTGATTGAGTATCTGTGCCCCTCTCGTCGATTAAGGCAGCCCTCAGCACCTCTCTGATTCAGAGGGGTTGGGGTAAATGCGGAAAACACATTTCAGTTGAATGCATTCAGTTGTAAAACTGACTAGGTATCCACCCTTTCCTGTCATTGTAAATAAGAACTGGTTCTTAACTGACTTTCCTAGTTAAATAAAGGTTCAATAAAAAAAGACAAGCACATGGAGTTCTGTGGGCAGGCCATATCAGGGAGAAGAAGCTGCTGCCGGGCTCCAAGCTGCCATGCTGGTTTGGCATGAACGTGTTTTAGAGTATTGTTGAGCGTAATAATGTACGAAGTAAAGTGCATTGTTTGTAACTTGGTGTGGCAGCTTGGAGCCCAACAAGGTATAGCACAACCTTTTCAATCCTTGTATTGTATTTGTGTACATTTTAAAAGGGAAGGCCAGTTTATATTTGTGTACATTTTAAAGGGGAAAGCCAGTTTGTATTTGTATACAATTTTAAAAGGGGAAGGTCAGTTGGTATTTGCCTTAAGTCTGATGCATTGGTAGCTTATAGTAGTGTCCTCACGTGTGCATTTCCCGTATGTTTAATTGTAACTTGTAATAAACTATATTTTTGTGTGATGCGTTTCCCTGGCGTTGTACCCAGTTGATGTCTCCATGGGGCGGCAGGTAACCTAGTGGTTAGAGCGTTGGACTAACAACCGATATTAAGCTAATATTTTTGATCACATGAACCTGTATGCAAAGACAGGTTATGTCCCAAATGGCAACCTATTCCGTACAGGGCCCTGGTCAATAGTGCACTATATAGGGAATATGGTGCCATTTGGGACACATCATGTAAAGCATCCATTTCCCATAACCTTTTCCCTTTAGTCCCCTTTACTGCCACAATAATGGGATTCAAGAATCAGCCCAACTATAATACCCAATGTTTGTTGAGTTTCTGTAGTATTCCTTGAGTTTCTCCTTACTGCAAGTTTCTTCCAATGAGTGTTCGTGTTCCACTAACACGGAAACGTGAGATCCACCTCATAAGCTAATGTGGCTAGCTACGCTAACCAAACTCTACCAAAACAGGGAAGAGTCCAGAACAGAACAGCATGGACAGTCACAGTGGCATTTCTGTGTCCTAATGTCAACATGGGCCCTGCCCTTGAGGTGTGTGTGTGTGTGTGTGATGGAACATTTACTGTAGAAAAGTCAGTGGCGACTAACTGGAGAACATGCTGACCAGGATGGCCTTAGCAGAATACCAATGTATGCATTGTGAACATCACTCACATAACTAGAATGAAATGTGGTTTGTCATACCGTATATAACAAAATGTAATCACAACAGCTGTCAAAGATACAGGAAGTTTCAGTGAGAAATGTTAAATGCAGACAGATTATTTGTTCATTGGACAAGGTGGGATCTTTGTCTCAAATTAATTATGCAAGAAATAGCAGTGGAAATGCTTTAATGCGCAGATATGGATATAATAACCATCATATCGAAGTAAACTTGGAGTCACACGATATGGTGTGTGATCCTCCCACTACGACTCAGGAAAGCATGCAGTTTATTAGGCTACAGATTAAATAAGTTATGATGAACTTCACAGTGTGGTGAAAGAGCACGGTGATCTTGATGCACCTTTCCAATAAATATTGAGGGTCTTATTCTGGTGACATGATGATCTATGCTTGACAAAGATGTTCTCGCTCTTATCCATAACCTCATGTAGACTAGCCTATACTATTTGCGAGCTGTTGGCTACAGTGGAGTAAGAATACTTTAAAGTACTAAAGTAGTGTTGGGGGGGGGTATTTATTTTTGACAACTTTTACTTCACTACATTCTTAAGGAAAATTATGTACTCCACACATTTTCTCTGACACCCAAAAGTACTAATTACATTTGAACAGGAAAATTGTATCCCTATCCCTACATCCCTACTGCCTCTGACCTGGCTGACTCACTAAGCACACATGCTTTGTTGTCTGAGTGTTGGAATGTGCCCCTGGCTATCTGTAAATAAAAGGCCATTTGAAATGATTTACACTTGATACTTAAGTATATTTTTACAATTACTTTTGATACTTCAGTATATTTAAAAGCAAATACTTAGACTTTTGCTCAAGTAGTATTTTACTGGGTGACTTTCACTTAAAATGTTCTATTAAGGTAACTTTACTTTTACTTTTTATGATAATTGGGTACTTTTTCTACCACTGGTCGGCTAGAGCACACGTGCCAAGAGCAAACAGCTTGTGACAAAACTAAATCGGTGCAGTTGAAAATGCAATGGAAATTGAACTTTTGATTTTTTTTCAGTACATGAAATGTACATTGTGTGCACTGTCATCACACACTGATTTTTATCCGCAACAAATCAGATTGGTGGAAACCCCATTCCGGTTTGCATATTTCATAAAGAGGATCTTCGCATGAAAATCTGTTGCTAATTGGATGGAAAAATAGCTATGGAGTGACATTTTTCCTGGTCGATATAATAAATAAGCTCCATTTTGACCAACTTGTGCTCAGTGCTCCTTTAATGGCATTACACAACATAAATACAAAAATATAAATAAATAGTTATAAACAAAATTAACAATTCAAAAAGCCCTTCCTGCACTGTGGTGGCTGGTGAAAAGTAGTGCACTATATAGGGAACAGGTTGCCGTGTGGGACGGACACATTACTTCTCGTCCAGACATTTTTCTTCAGATTAGAAGCCTGTATAGATTCTTGTATTTTGTGGTTTTCCCCATTAATTTCAAATGATATTATGCTCTCAATATATTCATGTTTTATGTGCCTCGTTGGACACATTTAAGACTAAGTCAAGGCTGTATCCACATGGGTGAAATACAGACCAAGGTTCTGTTCCAATATTCACACTAGCATGCTACTTAGAATGTATTTTCATTGCATCCCAAGAGGTATTGTACAAAACCCCTCTTCGCCTCAGTGAACTATTCTAGTATGGACATTGGAAAATAACAAACCCAGTCACCACTCTGCCTCTCCGACAGCCTTAGAGAAGACATAGTCCTTTCCTCCATAACACATCACCCCATCCTTCAGATAGAACTTCCACCGGTTCTTACTGCGGTGAATCTGAAGTGGTAACAAACACAGTATATCATTACTATACAGTCATTAGAAAGCATGAACATTGATCAATCAATCATCTTCAAAGTATAAAAAGCTATGAAAATACATCATGAATACACACACACAAAAGTTTGGTCACTTAGAAATGTCCTTGTTTTTGAAAGAAAAGCTAATTTTTTTGTCCATTAAAATAACATCAAATTGATCAGAAATACACTGTAGACATTGTTAATGTTGTAAATGACTATTGTAGCTGGAAACGGCAGATTTTTTATGGAATATCTACATAGGCGTACAGAGGCCCATTATCAGCAACCATCACTCCTGTGTTCCTATTGCACTTTGTGTTAGCTAATCCAAGTTTACCTTCTTTAGACTAGTTGAGTATCTGGAGCATCAGCATTTGTGGGTTCGATTAGACTCAAAATGGACCGAAACAAATAACTTTCTTCTGAAACTCGTCAGTCTACTCTTGTTGAGAAATGAAGGCTATTCCATGCGAGAAATTGCCAAGAAACTGAAGATCTCGTACAACGCTGTGTACTATTCCCTTCAAATAGTACCCGCAAAACAACAGTCTCAACGTCAACAGTGAAGAGGCAACTCCAGGATGCTGGCCTTCTAGGCAGAGTTGCAAAGTAAAGGCCATATCTCAGACTGGCCAATAAAAATAAAAGATTAAAATGGGCAAAAGAACAGACACTGGACAGAGGAACTGTGCCTAGAAGGCCAGCATCCCGGAGTCACCTCTTCACTGATGACGTTGAGACTGGTCTTTTGCGAGTACTATTTAATGAAACTGCCAGTTGAGGACTTATGAGCCGTCTGTTTCTCAAACTAGACACTAATGTACTTGTCCTCTTGCTCAGTTGTGCACCGGGGCCTCCCACTCCTATTCTGGTTAGAGCCAGTTTGTGCTATTATGTAAAGGGAGTAGTACACAGGGTCGTACGAGATCTTCAGTTTCTTGGCAATTTCTCACATGAAATAGCCTTTCTTTTTCCAAACTTTAGAACGGTTGTGTGTGTCATTCATACATATACATACACACACACACATATATATTCATACATACACATATATACACACACACACAGTCATTAGAAATCGGTTTAAAAAAAAATAAAAAAATTCAGGAAGTCATTAGAAATCAAAGGTTCAGAAATAAAGGCTTGTATTCTATATATATATGTTACACCTATCATCAATATGAAAGATAAAGAGGATGTTTTATCTACAGCACTAGGAAGCTGAGGTATACCGTATCAACAACACTAGGAATCTGAGGCATACCGTATCTACACCACTAGGAAGCTGAGGCATACCGTATCAACAACACTAGGAAGCTGAGGCATACCGTATCTACAACACTAGGAAGCTGAGGCATACCGTATCTACAACACTAGGAAGCTGAAGCATACCTTATCATACTGACACACTATCACATTGTCAGTGTCAAAGAGATCAGGAATGTCCTGCTCACTCACGTCATCCCCAGAGTTTAAAGGATCCTATCAGGGAGGGAGAGAGGAGAGACAGAGAAAGACAGGACAGAAAGAGGAGGGAGGACAGTGAAAGAGATGTAAGAGAGAAAGTTAGGGACAGTGAGCGAGCAATAGATAGAAAGAGGGGGGAGGGAGAGAGTTATATGGGACACTGGATGCTCATGATTAGCACCAAGGTTGTGGGATCAAGTACTGAAAATGCAGACACTATGGCTTTGGATAAAAATGTCTACTAAGGTATTTAGTTGTTTTGATTTTTAGAACAAGCAGAACAGAGTTCAACCTTGCATTCCCCATCTGAAACACCCGCAACCCAGATGTCAATGACAGCTCTGTATAGTGGTGGCCGCTATATAGTTCTGCCTCTGCCATGTGGACTCTGCCTCTGCCATGTGGACTCTGCCTCTGCCATGTGGACTCTGCCTCTGCCATGTGGACTCTGCCTCTGCCATGTGGACTCTGCCTCTGCCATGTGGACTCTGCCTCTGCCATGTGGACTCTGGTTTTGTTCATGCCAATAAGCCACAGCAGGACTCAAATACTGTTAGGTGATTATTGTAAAATGATGCAACAGCACCATCTACAGTAGTTTGTACAGGTCCAGCAGCATTGGGACTTATCAAAAGAGATTCTCCATTTAAAATGCATGTTTGTCCAGGCCTAGGCTTGATCTGTGTCCAGGTAACCCGACAGCACTAGGCTTGATCTGTGTCCAGGTAACCCGACAGCACTAGGCTTGATCGGTGTCCAGGTAACCCGACAGCACTAGGCTTGATCGGTGTCCAGGTAACCCGACAGCACTAGGCTTGATCTGTGTCCAGGTAACCAGACAGCACTGATCTGTAACCAGACCCAAATAGTTATTTTGAAAAAAAGGACAGGATGGACCCCTTTTCCTCAATAGCCATTTCTTACCTCTTCCACTGTGATTTCATCCATCCCCACACTGTCACCACTGGAGCTGGAGATGCCATCATCACTGCTGCCGTCTACCTCCTGTAGGGCCTGGAGAGCCTCCGCAGTCATCATGCCTAGGAACTCATTTTCTCCCATCGCACCTGTAACCACACTCATTAGCTTGTTCATGCATCAGCAAACTCCTCTATGGCTGCACCAATTAGTGAAAAAAATATCAGATTTGGGCTGCCTGTGTAAACACAGCCTATTAGAATGATGCCGCAATCGTTAGCTAACAAGGCAATCACTTCCCTTGGCTAGCATAACTATTGTTGACAATGCTACACACCTCCTTCCAACTCTTCCACCTCCTCCACGTCAGAGCTGCTGTCCGCAGGCCCGTCCAGCTGGATGATGTCTGCCAGAGCATCGTTGTAGTTGTAGTCTTTCAACAGGGCCATCTCCAGCTGGAGAAGACGGAACAGGAAGTGTTATAAACTACCAATTGAGACCCGATTCCCTTAATACTTACGGAGATCTGGGAGAATTTGACTGGTGTTAGCAATATGACAAACAGGTTAGGGGCACGTTTCACCATATTGATTAAACCTACAGTATGAAATCCTCTCAAATCTATAAGGTTCTAGGGGTGGATTTGGGCCTGAGTCCCAGTTGCCATCTCGTGTCTTACCTTGGTAGCATCCACAGGTAGACCCTCCAGGTGAGTTGTCATATCAGGCACCGCTCCTCCATGATCCTCCTGTTTCACCATCTCCTCTACCCCCACCTCGCTGGCCTCAAACTCTGACCCCTGACCCATAAACCCTGTCCCTTCAGACAGGGTCGTCTCCATCTTGACCTGGGTTAAACGGACATGATTATATAAGCTGTATGTTGAACCTTGGCTCAGGTCTCGTTTTCAAATGGCACCCTTTTCCCTATATATAGTATACTACTTTTGACCAGCGCCCTTTGGGCCATGATGAAAAGCAGTGCAGTATATAGGGAATAGGGTGCCATTTGTGAGTAAGCCTATGTCTTCTGAAATATAGCAGAACCCTGCCTTGCCATTGTAATAACATGAGATTGTTGATGAAGATATGGCGGAATTATTTACCTGAAGGCTTGGCATGTGGGCGGAGCCGGAGGACAGGCTCATATCTAGTGGCTGTGGACTGTCAAAATCAATCCCATCCAGAGTGAAATCACCACTGTCGAAGGGGCTCTCTGGGGGGTGAGATGGCGGTTGGGACGGGGGCTGGAAGGACACTGGAGTCTGTACAGAAAAGGTTGCCTGAACTGAAGGAACCTGTGGCTGCTGAATGTGATTATTCTCCTGAACTGGGGGCTGGACCACAGGTTGGGGTAGCACAGGCTTCTCATTAGGTGGCTGGGGAATAATACAGAATTTTTTTGTAAAACACGTTTGAAAAACCCAAAGTGCTACAATAAAAACATCAAGATGGTGATTTACCTGGACCGGAGGAATCTTCTGCTCTGTGGTCTGAGGTACAGCTCTGGGAGGGGCCACAGGCCTTGGGGAAAAAGGTTCGGTCTTCGGAAGGGCCATGGTCTTTAGGACAGTAGAAGGGACCACTGCGGCTGACTGCTGGGAAGTTGAGCTGGGATCTCTCCACTCCACTACAGGTACCCCTTGCCTGGGTTGGGCCTGGGGGAGATGGCGATGACCAGCTGGAGCCTGGGTCACCATCACTGGGACATTGACCTTATAAAGCTGGCCTTAGGGAGGCAGAGGAGAGGAATCGATAAGTAAAAGCATCTATTCTAGAAATGTGTATCCATGCTCTCTTTTACATTAGGTCATTAAAATGGAGACTTCACCACATCTTAATATATTATCAATTCTGCCAAGAACCATAACAGTGTCTACACATGCATCAAATGAATGTATATTGTAAGTGTTCAAACAGAGAGAGTGACTCATGTTCTTTTTAAATGGAGTTTGTCAAAACACGTGTGTGTGTGTATGGAGGTTCATGCATGCTGTGGCCCTTCTTACCAGAGGCCGTCTGCAGTGTGACCCCTGCAGGGATCTGGACTGGGTAGGTCATCCCGGGAGGAAGAGAGAAGGTGGCCAGATTCCCACCGTTGTTCTGCAACACAATTAGATGCTTTACACATATTGGATCCCCTCAATGAAAGACATGACACTATCTGGCGCAGAAAAAGAGAAACTGCAGCAAGATAAAATAAATGCAACAGGCAGTCATTTATTTCCTTTATTTTGGGGGTGGGGTTACAGTTACAATATTCATGTCAATTTACACACTGCCACTGAAAACACATACAGTAGCAGTCAAAAGTGGCCACCTACTCATTCAAGGGTTTATTTTTACTATTTTCTACATTGTAGAATAACAGTGAAGACATCAAAACTATGAAAGAGTCCATACTATGGCAAGAACAGCTCAAATAAGCAAAGAGAAACGACAGTCCATCATTACTTTAAGACATGAAGGTCAGTCAATCTGGAAATTTCAAGAACTTTGAAAGTTAAGTGCAGTTGCAAAAACCATCAAGCGCTATGATGAAACTGGCTCTAATGAGCACCGCCACAGGAAAGGAAGACCCAGAGTTACCTCTTCTGCAGAGGATAAATTCATACGAGTTACCAGCCTCAGATTGCAGCCCAAAAAAATGCTTCACAGAGTTCAAGTAACATACACATCAACGGTTCAGAAGAGACTGGGTGAACGGTCAAATTGCTGCAAAGAAACCACTACTAAAGGACACCAATAACAAGAAGAGACCTGTTTGAGCCAAGAAACATGAGCAATGGACATTAGACCGGTGGAAATCTGTCCTTTGGTCTGATGAATCCAAATGAGATTTTTTGGCTCCAACCGCTGTGTCTTTGTGAGACACAGAGTAGGTGAACGGATGATCTCTGCATGTGTGGTTTCCACCGTGAAGCATGGAGGAGGTGGTGTGATGGTGCTTTGCTGGTGACACTGGGATTTATTTAGAATTCAAGGCACACTTAAACAGCATGGCTACCACAGAATTCTACAGCGATACGACATCCAATCTGGTTTGCGCTTCATGGGACGATCATTTGTTTTTCAACAGGTCAATGACCCAAAACATAGCCCTTACACAGTCTGGAGGTATTTGACCAAGAAGGAGAGTGATGGAGTGCTGCATTAGATGATCTGGCCTCCAACAATCACCCGACCTCAACCCAATTGAAATGGTTTAGGATGAGTTGGACCGCAGAGTGAAGGAAAAGCAGCCAAGAAGTGCTCAGCATATGTGCGAACTCATGAAGCTGGTTGAGAGAATGCCTAGTGTGCAAAGCTGTCATCATGGTTACTACATGATTCCATAGTTTATTCTACAATGTAGAAAATAGTGAAAATAAAGAAAAACCCTTGAATGAGTAGGCATATCCAAACTTTTGACTGTACATAGAGAAAATGATCATACTGATCACACAGGATTTTGTAATAACACAAATTGGTAAAGAAAAGAGAAACAAAAAGATGCACCTCCCAGCTCCCCGTCCCATTCCCCCCCAGCCCGACGTCACCCCCAGCTCCCCGTCCCATCCCCCCCAGACCGAC
>QNTS01005240.1:0-15601 GCA_003317085.1 Hucho hucho | reverse complement strand
GGAGCTGAAGGTTCGAGTTGCCAAACGTCAGCCTCGAAACCTTAATGACTTGGAGAAGATCTGCAAAGAGGAGTGGGACAAAATCCCTCCTGAGATGTGTGCTAACCTGGTGGCCAACTACAAGAAACGTCTGACCTCTGTGATTGCCAACAAGGGTTTTGCCACCAAGTACTAAGTCATGTTTTGCAGAGGGGGTCAAATACTTATTTCCCTCATTAAAATGCAAATCAATTTATAAGATTTTTCACATGCGTTTTTCTGGATTTTTTTGTTGTTATTCTGTCTCTCACTGTTCAAATAAACCTACCATTAAAATTATAGACTGATCATTTCTTTGTCAGTGGGCAAACGTACAAAATCAGCAGGGGATCAAATACTTTTTTCCCTCACTGTAATACAAATTTTTTTGCACAATTGTGCGCCGCCTCAGATCTCCCGGTCACTGCCAGCTGCGACACATGTAGTGACACCTGCGCCACTCGGGAGGCCCCATTATACACATATTTCAAGGAAGTTTTACATACTACGTACCTTGCTAGCTTGAGTTGAAGGACTAAAATGTAATGTAAATCTACCCCTCTCGTCTACAGGCTACCGGTAAGCCCTCTCGTCTACAGGCTACCGGTAAGCCCTTCCAAACATTCCAAATATTATGCACTGCACAACAAAAGAAGTACATAAAATGTACGACAGTTTTGTGTAACTTGCCTTAGCTGTGAAACTCTGGACGTGTTGACCTGCAGGGATCACCATAGAGGCTGGGGATGAAAGGAGGAAGAGGAATGATTAGGCTAATCAATTAAATACGTAGTGATCTGCATGCAATAATCAATTGGCCTGATTAACTCACACTGTAGAAAATGCAACAATTACCTGATATGGTGGATCAACTCATTGATTTGTGACATAGGCCTAGATAGCAATGAAGTCTTTGGGTGCGTCCTAATAATATCTAATTTTCCTGAAGTTTACACTCTTACACTTCTTCCAACAAATCTAAAAGCATTGGATTAGTGGAGGCATGGAGGGAGTTTCCACCATATTTCCTTTGTCAGTAATTTCCAGTGAAGGGAAGTGAACAAGTGCACACTTTGGGAGGAAGGAGAGATAATTGGGAAGTACCCTTGGACATAAAAACATTACCAACGTATTACCTGCAGGTTTTGTAAAAGTCTGTCCATAGTTTGGAGGGAGCTGCAGCACAAAGTTGGATGAGTTGATTGTGTTCTTCATGAGGGCCAAGCCATCCACTGCTTTGGACTGCAGAATCTTTGACTCCCAGAGCTACAGATTAAATGTTGGTTTGCTAGTTAGTTGATTTGACATAAACCATACCATGATTATATGATTGCAGTTCCAGTTACACATCAGTGGTATTACTGTGCCTATGCTCTTTTCTTGATTTCATCACTTCAATGTGATACTGTATATTCTGCAGTATTTTATATACGTCAAGATTGCAGTTATTTTTTGTGAAGAGCAGGGCAGACAATTAAGTCCACTGTGCGTAACAAAGTGAAGTCATTCCAGTCAGGGAGAACTAATGTCAGCTGGTAGAAAGGGGAGAATTACCACAAAGGCTGGCGATACTGAGTCGATATCGCCATCTGCCGGCCTCTGCCGTAGGGGAGAAGATCGTGTTTATACAAATCCTTGATCCACTCACCTGTCTCAGGTCATCAAGGACGCGGTCTTCCAGTCCTTCATCCAGAAACACCTCCCGCATGCTCTCAATCACATCATCTATGATGGACAGGTAGAGCTTCGGCTGGAGGGGTTTTCATGGAGGATACAAGGAAGCACGAAGAATCATTAGTTAGCTAGTTAACAGCATGTAGCCAAGTTAGCTAACGTTAACTAGTTATTTGGCTAATTGACAGTTTGGCAATCAAGAAGAGTAACGTTAGTGACATGGCTATGTCGAGACATTATCAAGTTACTAAGTAACCAAAACAACATAATTATCAGTTTATGGGCAACTTGCTCCTTACCACATGACTTGAATGTGATAGCATTTCGAGGGTCTAAGATGACGTTAGCTAGCAGGCAAACAGAAACTATTGACAGGAATTTTCTATTTCAATAGTAACAGATCTGTGGTTTTCGTATTTCTTTCCTAAGTGGACATTGATATAGCAGACCTTGGTTTAAATAACTAAAAACAACTAGCTACTTCAAACCGCAGGCTGTCGACTCCAACACAGGTGTGACCTTTGACCTCTACATTTGTTCAACCCCTCCCCCTTCTCACAAATGCATGCATAAAATGCAAATGTATTCAATTTGTTTTATTTATAACTAGCACTGAAGTCATATACACATACAATACGTTTAATTCATTTTGTTATATGGTTTTATATGTGAGTGCAGACCATTCCTGCGTCTCTAGGATTACATAACCATACATCAATGATATTGACCAATGGGAAAATAAGAGATGAGCGCTTGCATGCTTAACTGTGCAAAAAGGCCATGGTTCGCTAGCTAAACAACAAATGAGGGGATCAACATTTTATATAATTACCCAATTTTTCCTTAAATTGAAAATACATTCCAAATAGTTTTGGGAAATAAGCCTAAACACCATGGGTCAATTTCTCAGACAGATTGAGCCTTGTCCTGGACTAAAAACCATATATACTGTATCCTATACTATTCTACTGTATCTTATTCTATGCCGCGCTGACATTGCTCATCCATATATTTGTATATTCTTAATTCCATTCCATTCCTTTACTAGATTTGTGTGTATATGTTGTGTAATTGTTAGATATTACTTGTTAGATATTACTGCACTGTCGGAAACTGGCCCTGTGAGTGTGTTAAATGCAAGTTCACAAGGGATTTCCTCTTTTATAAAGAGAGCTTCTGCAACCTCCTGTCAATTAATAATCTTCTGAGAGAACTGTAAAGTGCATTGTGATGGTAGGGCTGTGTGTTGGGTTCTTCGTTCCTCCAATAATAATAATAATATATTTGTTTGTTGTAGCCTACTTCCATTCCTCCATGTAGGTTACACCTAGGCTGGCTGCCAGTCTGTTTCTGCTCTCTTGCCAACTCCTTACAGAATTGTCATGTCTGGCACCCAGACTAGGTTATAACATGTTCATATTCAAACATACAGGGATACAACAGGGCCAAACAATTATGGAATGTCAGCCTTATAGGTGATAAGACATACCTTTTGATTTTATTTAACCTTTATTTAACTAGGCAAGTCAGTTAAGAACAAACTCTTATTTACAATGACACCCTACCCGGAGGATGCTGGGCCAATTGTGCGCCGCCCTATGGGACTCCCAATCACGGCCAGTTGTGATACCGCCTGGATTTGAACCAGGGTGTCTTTAGTGACGCCACACAATATAAAAACAAGTGTTCATCAGCCACATGTAGGTTGTGTCAATTTTAAAGATGTCCTTGCATCAAGGCATCCTGTGTATAGTCTCGATTCGAAGGCTTCCTCACGATGAACGAGACTTGGGAGTATGGTAATGTCAGACTTTATCCTGTAAGACTTGATCATCATCACTACTGTGTTGTGCAGCCTGATTGCCCCTGTGCTTCTGTCTCAATCCACTTCTTCTCAATTTCCACCTATAAAAAGGACAGACCAATATGGTTCAGATTCATTATGGAATACCCACTATGGCCCCACTGGACACAGACATCAATTCAACATCTATTCAACATCATTTGATTGACATGACGTGGAATCAACGTTGATTCAACCAGTGTGTGCCCAGTGGGGCAGGACAACGATAGAAGAGTTTGCTAGATGACAGCACATGCAGTATGGGACCAACCTTGTCAGCTGGTGTCACAGAAATAACTACGCTATATCAGACAATATTTTGTGTTGGCTGAAATATATACCCCGTACCCTTATTAAGTTGTAAATCATGATTCTGCTTGGGAACTAACAAAAATAGAGAAAAATAGAAACAAACAAAAATAAGATCAACAACAGCATTATAGATATTAAACAGCATTATAAATACAAAACATTATAGATATTAAACTTGTTATCTAATATAATAATATCTCAGCCCTTACTTGACATTGATAGTGGGTCCGACTGGTGACATGTTTCTGAGGCTGAACATCACTGTCTGTGCCCAGTGACGTCACTCTGGTCTGTGAGACCACGGCCCCCACCATCTCACACTCCATCGTGACAAATGGATACCAGTCAGTGGGGATTTCCTGATCCGAACCAAGCTCTAATTAACAGGAGAAGGTATGGGGATTTTCTACTGCTGTGAGAGGGAAAAGGGAGATGGTGTAGTTTCTACCACTTGGGGGAGCACTATGAGCAGAATCTGAAAGATACAGGTCTCCAACCTCTGGCACAATGCAAACAATGGAATTTTGTATTTATTTAGCCAAGCTGTAGTATAACAAACCATAATACTATAAAGAGTTTATGTATTTTAGCTAAACTGATTAGGGAACATAAGTTGCATTTTAACATAGCCTATATTGAAACATGTTTCGGTAAGTGTAACATGTAAAATAAAGCCAAATCAGAATAAGCCAGCATTCCATACAAAAAGGGATTATCAATAGACCATCATCAATCGATCATCAAAGACAGCTAGACTCTTCCTCTTAGTCCTTACCCATGTTCGTAGCAGGCAGTCTGTCGATCCTCCACACCATGGCCGAGTACACATTCTCATACTTGACTGTCCCCACGGTAACTTGCATGACCAGCTGTGACTCAACAGCACTGACCATCCCCAGACACGCGTTCTGGTTTATCCTGACCGTCAGGGACTTACGTCGTAGCAACGTCACAGTGCGTGACACCTTCACCCAGTCCGCCGGTACCGGCACACGGATCAGAACGTTCTCGCAGAGCTGCTCAGTCTCCGACACTCTGGTAAATGACGGGAAGGTGGCTGACATGTTGAGAAAAGCTTGGAGTTCCACATAGGCCCCTTGGACAGTCACCACGGCTTTGACGGAGAACGGTAGGTTGGTACATCCCAGGGCTAACGTCTTGTAGCGCATCAGTTCTACTCTACAGGCGTCCGGAGGAGAAAACTTGAGCAGCCGGGACCTGTGGAACTCCAAGTCATTGATGCACTTGTGGAAGTGGCAGTCGCTGATCTCCATCCAGCCCTCAAGGAGGTCGTCCTGAAAGACCACAATGGAAATTAAAGGACAACAATTGAAATAGACCTAAGTCAACCTTTTTGTGTCATCCTGGAGGATTCTACTAATGGTGTTGTCTTTTGATATGCAAGTTAAATTGTATGTTTGTGTTGATATACATGTTAAGAAACTAACACCCAACCTCCTCAGAGCCAGAGCCGTAGCTGGCGTCGAAGCGGAGGAGTCCCAGGTCGTTGAGAGCCAGGAAACACTCCCCTGTTCCGTTGAGGAATGCCAGGCAGTGGATCCTTGTCATGGCTGCCCGGTCCATCACCACACCGTCCTTAAAATGTATTTTAAGATTTTAGCTAATGAGAGAACGAGTGGCAAAAAAAGGATCCCCAAGGAGCATGCAATATGTCAAAAACAGGAGGTAAGGAGTCATTTTTGTGAATGATTTTAGCAAAAGACATAAAATAAGTAACGGCAAGTAATTCATGATTTTTAAATAACGACCTGTAATAATGCTGAAATACCAATGAACTACACTAACTACTAGGTACATTTCCTGAAGAGAATGTGTGTGCTATCTTACAGTAGTTGTATGGTAGTGAAAGAAGAAGTAAATGTACCTTGTCCAGCTGGTCTGTGATCTGCAGTGTCATCTCCTGTTCCTCGTAGTGCCGTTTTTGCGACAGGGGCGGAGTCAGCCTGAGAATCTCCTCCTCCATGGTCTCCTACAGATCCTCCATGTCGCCGTATTCCGTGGTTCCAAATTTCAGCAGCTGCTCCACCTCAGCCTCGTGGGACACCTCCAGCTTCAAATCAAATCAAACTTTATATGCATTTAAAATCACAACACACAGTAAAACAATGATATCTATAACAATAATATTGTTGATTTAACTTCAAGCTAAAAACATGGTTTTTTTTTTAAACGTGATAATAAAAAAAATGCCCTCTTACCTCGTGGTGGTACCGCTTCTTCTCTGTGTAAGACACGTGCTCCACCTTCACTGTCTGGATCTTGCAAGGCTCTCTGTTGCTCTCCAGCTTGAGATCTGACAACCTGCAGTGAGGCTGCAGCTGGAACTCTTTGAAGGGCTTCTCGAGTCCTTTCTCATAGTAGATCTGGAGCACCCCTCCAGACAGCAGACGCAGGTAAATGGGGCCGCACTGTCGAGATGACATTCGTTTTTTCTTCTCCGGGATCCTCAGCATTAAAGACCAGCCGTCTCTCTACTCAATACGGAACAGACTGTGAGAGACAAAGGCTCCTGATGGTCCCTCCCTGACATCCTCCCTGTCTCTTACTCCTCTCCTCTCCCCTCTATCCATGCCTACTCCTTCCTCGGTATCGTTGTCTTCCTTGGCCCGCAGGTCCTCCAGCTTGTGGCAGATGTAGGAGTAGGAGCTCTGGAGGTGGTCTGGTCGAGGAGGATCGTTGCTGTCTTTCGGCTGGATGAAGAAGCGAGGCAGACTAGAACCTCCACCCTCAGAGTCGGAAGAGGAGCTCCCAGAGTCCATGCTATGCCCACAAGCCCCCTCCCGGAATGGGTTGAAATGTCCCGGGTCCCCGTGGAAGGAGGGGAAGGCCCTGGAGACAGAGACGTCACTCTGGGGATGTGGGGTGGTGCCTGTGTCGGTGGCCTGGTCTAGGCCCGGGGGAGAAGAAGGCACGGTGGCAGAGGCAGAGGAGGAACTAGAGAAACTACGGAAGAAGTCGTGCTGATCCCAGGACCTGCAATGGAAAGGTAATGCACTGCTAGGAGGAGCCTCCCTTACCGGCGTGCAGAGAGGAGTGTTGCAGGGCACACAGGAACTTCCATTGATGTTAAAGTGCATTGGAGGGGAGCTGAATTCAAGTGAACTGCTGAAGCTCCAGGATGGATCTCCCACTGGGGGCAGTACCAGCTTTAGGCCATTGGGACAGGGGACTGTCTTTAACCCTGACGTTGTCACACTACCTGGGGGTGTCTTCAGGGCTGTAGAGGCATAGAAAGGGGGTGACCCTGTCTTTGCCCCTGGTGACTTCAGGTGTGTTGAGGCCAACTTTGTCCCACTCCCTGGGATCTTCAGGGGTGTTGAGGCCAACTTTGTCCCACTCCCTGGGATCTTCAGGGGTGTTGAGGCCAACTTTGTCCCACTCCCTGGGATCTTCAGGGGTGTTGAGGCCAACTTTGTCCCACTCCCTGGGATCTTCAGGGGTGTTGAGGCCAACTTTGTCCCACTCCCTGGGATCTTCAAGGGGGTTGAGGCCAACTTTGTCCCAATCCCTGGGATCTTCAAGGGGGTTGAGGCAAAATAAGGGGGCGTAGATGTTGTACCCTCATCCTCGAAGGGCACCCAGTTTGGATTGTTCATGGAGCACATGGTTGTGGTTTTTTGGCATCCAGGTTCAAGTCAGTACTTCCTGGTTCTGTTGTTGACGTTATCCTCAGACTCCACCAGAGGCCTTCCCTGCTGAAAAGCTGAACAGAACATAGTCATAGATTAGAACACACAGAGTAACAGCATACAATGTTTTTCTGTAGAATCTACAGGTATCAGTGGAGGCTGGTGGGAGGAGCTATAGGAGGACGAACTCATTGTAATGGCTGGAATGGAGTCAAACATATGGTTTCCATGTTTGATGTGTTTTATACCGTTCTATAAATTCCATTCCAGCCATTACAATGAGCTCGTCCTCCAATAGCGCATCCCACCAGCCTCCTCTGACAGGTATTATATATTGGTGCATTTGCTATGAAATATACTGTATCAGGCATCTCTTATTTACACCAATACATAACCTCACAATCCCCCCTAGTGAGCATTCTGGTCTAAGAGACCTCTCCTACAGTTAGTGTTGCCAGATTGGGCGGTTTTCATAATCGACATTTGGGCTCCTTTTAGTAGATTTTAGTGGTATTTTGGCTCAGATTAACTGCAAAATCTGCCAACACAGTGCAGTTAGATGATGTTCCCTCAGCCAATCGGCGACATGAAATTTCCCACATGACTGGTTTAATTATTTAATAGCTGGCGAGTTGACTGTTGGTTTAATTATTCAATAGCTGGTGAGTTGACTGTTGGTTTAATTATTCAATAGCTGGCGAGTTGTCTGTTGGTTTAATTATTCAATAGCTGGCGAGTTGTCTGTTGGTTTAATTATTCAATAGCTGGCGAGTTGTCTGTTGGTTTAATTATTCAATAGCTGGCGAGTTGACTGTTGGTTTAATTATTCAATAGCTGGCGAGTTGTCTGTTGGTTTAATTATTCAATAGCTGGCGAGTTGTCTGTTGGTTTAATTATTCAATAGCTGGCGAGTTGACTGTTGGTTTGTCTGTTGGTTTAATTATTTAATTACATAAAGAAGTTAGACAGGAGGAGAAAGTAACATCTTGTTCTTTGCGCTGTCTGTGTCTTGTCACCAGTCAACATCACACACAATCCCTGTGTTCTCCCACTGGAATTGAGGAGGACCAATTTAGAAACACTGAACATGCACATGGACACCGATGAGTAACATCAGTCTAAACGCTACAGCCTTGTTGAATGAAAAGGCAGAGAGGTGCAGCTCTGCTCTGTCAGCAACTACCAGAGGAATTGGGGTTGCTTTCAATTTGTGTTGGACTTCAGACGTCAGCTCCCTCTTATTCAAACGTGGTGAAAAGTGGAATACATTGGAGTTGGAATAAAATGTAGGGTTTGGGAAATTGTACATAGATAGTGATGGATGAAAATACCATGCTCTAGTAGGAAATGTGAAAGATGGAATGGAACTGAATTGGAGGGGTTGGGTAGAGGGGAACACAAAGCTTGGGTAGTGTTCATTACACCAAATAGAAGAAAACACACAGGGTTTCATTGGACTCATCCAATAAGAAATACCTATTTTTGTTTTCTGTTGCAAAACGTTTTGCTATGAATACAACGACACTGCTCTGCTCTCTAGTCAGTTTTAGCAGCATTCAGGAAATGTGTCACTTGCACTCGAGCTTTATTCGCCATCAGTATGAAACCATAACTAGGCTGTGGAACACTGGAACAGCTGGTGAGATATGGGGCACAGACAATACTATTTAACTCATATGACTTAATGAGTTATACCTCATATTGTAAACCTCATCCCCAGGTTAACTGCCAAAGAAAGAGCCGGCTGGTGGCCAAATCTAATAAAATGATTACTGCATAGTCTATTATGTGGTAGCAGTTGATTCATTTGGTAGAGCTGTGGAAATATTGCCTGGTCCCAGATCTGTTTTGCAAGACATCACTAACAGATCTGGGACCAGGATATTGGAAATATAGGCTAGTACAGTAACCTGAGCTCTGATGTCATCCATGCCCTCCACCATAGCCTCGACACCAGCTGTTCTAAGATTCCATGTTAGAGAATACTGTATGGTGTAATGTCTTGCAATGCCAGACTACCTCCACCCCAGTACAATGGAGAGCAATCTAGCAGTCAACAGAAGCAGAACACCGGTTTCAATCTGTATCCGTCACACCCACCGACCTCACCACAGAGATACAGGCCTAACTTATGAAAAATAAACTAAGCACAGTAGTTATTCTGCAATCTCTGCCTCCTGACCAACTCCCTACCCCCACCATTACATTTACCACAGCCAATGGGTTATAGCCTACAGTATGTATGAAGACAACTAGTGGCACTGGCAAAGTTCCTTTCATGCTATAAAAATCTATGGGGGGTGCTCAGGGGCTGTAGGAGCCCAAGGGAGTGTCTCAGAGTAGAAATGCTGATCTAAGATCAGTTTCGCCTTTTAGATCATAATGAATAAGATTACATGGACAGGCTGGGACCTGAACCTCGATCAGCACTTCTACTCTGAGACTTTTGTATTTTTATTTAACTAGGCAAGTCAGTTAAGAACAAATTCTTATTTACAATGACGGCCTACACCGGCCAAACCCGGGCGACACTGGGCCAATTGTGCACCGGCCTATCCGCCCTATCCAAATCACGGCCGGTTGTGATACGGCCTGAAATCGAACCAGGATCTGTAGTGGCACCTCTAGCACTGAGATGCAGTGCCTTAGACCACTGCGCCACTCAGGAGCCCAAATTATACATCCTGGGCCCAGCATGGTAATGGGGCTGTCAAGGCCTGGAGAGCTCGGTCGTTCTAATGAGGACTAAGGAAGTTAGATATGGCAGGTATGTCTGCTAGGGTTCACCCTCAGCTTCTCCCCCCATCTTATGGACTGAACTGTGGTTTGACCTAGCAGTGTTCCAAGAAAGATCAAACCTTGTAGACTACAGGCTAACTGAGCTATAGTTTCAAAAGTGCTTCAGCCTAAAGGCCATATTCTGCTATTGTCCCTGCTGTTTAATGGTTATTTCAATTAATCCCATTGATTCAGGCCTGTTGAAATGACAGAATGTGGCTTTTAGGGAAGAAGAACCTTGTATTGAGGCTAACTGAACCTTGCTCCAGGCCAACTCCTGCAGGCTATTTCACTTCCAGACACTACTGCCACCTCCAGCAGCCTGTTACAAAGAGATGGAGCAGAGAAATAGCCTGGTCTCTGATGTATTGTCATGCTAGCAGGAGTTGGCATGAGAGTACAAACGGATTCAGGACCAGGCTAGTAGCATGGGGATTGAAAGGTTACCAAATCTGCAGAGGCAGAAGGAAGACAGTCCTATCATTCCTAAGGGACAGAGTAACATGCACATAGGAAATACCAGCCTACTCTGCTGCTCCCACACAACTCACTGTCACTGGGTTCACAGACAATATAGATCACATTGATTACACTGTACTGTAGATGTCACTCATGTCTGGTTGCTCATGTTAGCAGAGTTATGATTGAAACCTGAACTTTTAGATGGCTTTTTCCCCAGACACAGATTAAACCTAATCCTAATTTGTTTTTTAGTCCATGGCTAAAATTTAAAGGTGGTGTCTGTGAAACCACCTTTACTGTACGAGCCTATTTTGTAAGGGCAAGCCTGCTCAGAGGTCTTATAACTAAATAAGAAGCATCTGATCATAATGTTTGCATCATGATAGCTCGCTCTCCAGTAATGTTTGTCTCACATGATATAAATCATCCTTTTATAATGACTTGAAATGAGAGAGACAGTGCTCCTGTGAATGAAGATAAAGTGAGGGAAACACCAAAGCTCCTACACGATGTCTATGGAACTTTTTAACTTCAGGTAATGTATTTCCCAACAGACTCTTATCAAAAAGCTACAAGACAATGACTTGAGTAAGTGACAAACAAGCCACATTTAGAAAAATATCCATCTCAATGTGACTTCCCTTAAATAAAGAACCGTCTGGTTGTGTAGTCTGTAAAACTGTCAGGCGGAGGTGAGGGGAGGTGAGTTGAGTCACGGACCTATTAATTATCTTACTTGCATCCATTGCTCTGTATATGCATTATTTGAGTGTGGTTACATTTCTCCAGCCCCATCACTCAGCTGTTTACCAAAACAAGTGGCAGGTCTATCCCAGATTGCCCCTTTAAAAGGTTGTCATTGTGACCTTATTCAACTTGTTCAGTGGAATTTACATTAATGTCTATTAGACTACGGTTTTCTGAGTGTTTGAACGTATCGTTTTGCTCCAGAACTTTGACAGAATTCTTAATAGAAGAATATCCCATTTAATCTGGAATCAAAGACTCCCTGCTGTGACTGAAGAGATGCATGCCCCTGCAAGTCCCCCTATTATTGTTCTGAATTAACTGTGTGATGACCCATTTCAACGGGGAATGAAATAGACTACAGTCCCTACCTTTGTAAAAACGGTGTTCTGTGTGTGGGTGGGTGTTGTGTGTGTGTGTGCGCATGTATATGTTTGTGTGAAGTTCTGTGTTGACCCTGTGCTGACCCGGTCCTCTAGATGTCCCCAGGCAACTTAAATCAGCATGGCTTGATTAGAACAAATCAATTTCTAACAATAACAAAGCATACACCCCACCACTGACTTCATAAACAGCTGAGGGATGGGGCTGGAGTAATGTAACCACTCTCAAACTCATTAATAGAGCTATGGATGGATGTACTGACCATCCATGATATCAACATTGTAGTTTAAACCATGTGTTAAGTTTTTGTTTACATAAAACAAGCTTATATTTTGGGTTCTGATGTGGTAATAAGTTTTCAATAATCAATGGGTATCATTACTTTAATAATCTAAAAATGTATGTAGCAACTGCAGATTGCCCCTTTATTTAGTTGGAATTTTTTCCTTCATGCCATCTGTCAATTAACTGCAATACAACTACCATTATATTGATCGACCTATAAATGTTAAGCAGGCACTAACAACCTATTTAAAAGTCTCTGATATAGCTGACTTTTTTCTTTGAGTGAAATAACCCAAGTCTGTCTGTCCAGTGTACAAGAACGCCTACTTGAGTGACCGCTGACCTAGTGGTTTTAAAATTGACCGATTAGCTATAATGACATGAGAAAATTTTGCCTGCAGGCCTACCGCATCCAATTTTTCTGTGAAACATGGCATTGAGACAATTGTTGTTTTCCCATGTATTGTTACAACACAGACTGTAAAGGTCTCTAAAAATTCAACTGTGTTGTGATCGTCCATGACTCAATACTATACCGCCGGAGGAAACTAGCGTCAACATCAGGGCAGGAACGATGCAATGTCACAAAAGGAGAATTATCCTACCTGTGCTTTTTTACCTGTTTTCGTTGTTTAGTCATTCGAACTATGACTTTCGACTGAGGTAAAGCCAGATTCAGGTTGGATATTCACCTGTAGTTTTCCTTACGTCAACCAACAGCAGTTAGGGACCGTCAACATAGTGACAAATAATTTTTCACACTTCAATATTTCTTTAAGAATTAGTCCGAAAACTTTCAAAACTGGTTCTAGCTGGCTTAGACACACATTGCACACACTTTCTTTAGTGGGTTTACATCTCACAAAATGTATTTTAAATTTTTAAAATTCAATAGCGCCTTGGTCATGTGACCCACACACCATAAACAAGGTTCATAATGTACACTCAGTGGGCCTACACACCCTTTTGTTTGTCCATTTGCATCTCATGAGATTTTACAATACATTTTAAAATATTCAAATGTCAATAGCTCCTTAGCCTTATGACCTACAACCCTCTACTGCTGCCAAGGGAATGCCTGACAGCTTGAAAGACGTTTGGACACTACAGTGAAAATGGTTAACTTTGTTAAAGCAAAGCACCTAAACTCGTTTTTTCTGCACTATACAATGATATGGGCAGTGACCATGTAATGCTTTTACAACATACAGAAGTGCGCTGGTTATCAAGGGGCAAAGTACTGACACGCTTTTTGGAATTGAAAGACGAGCTTAAAGTTTTCTTTACTGACCATAATTTTCACTTTTCTGACCGCCTGCACGATGAAGAGTTTCTCACACGACTGGCCTATCTGGGTGATGTTTTTTCTCGGCTGAATGATCTGAATCTAGGATTACAGGGACTCTCCTATTATTAAGAAGTTGTAGCTCTTCTCGGTCTGCATTAACAAGGACAACACACAGGTCTTTCCATCATTGCATGATTTATTGTGTGCAAAAGAACTCAAGCTTACGGACAATGTCAAACATCATATAGAGAAGCACCTGAGTGAGTTGGGTGAGCCATTACTCGGGTACTTTCCCAAAAAGGATGACACAAACAACTGGATTCGTTATTCCTTTCATGCTCTGCTTCCAGTCCACTTCCCGATATCTGAACAAGAGAGCCTCATCGAAATTGCAACAAGCGGTTCTGTGAAAATTGAATTTAATCAGAAGCCACTGCCAGATTTCTGGATTAGGCTAAGGTCAGAGTATCCTGCCTTGGCAAATCGCCCTGTTAAGACACTGATGCCCTTTGCAACCACGTACAGTTGAAGTCGTAAGATTACATACACCTTAGCCAAATACATTTAAACTCAGTTTAACAATTCCTGACATTTAATTCTAGCAAAAATTCCCTGTCTTAGGTCAGTTAGGATCACCACTGTATTTTAAGAATGTGAAATGTCAGACTAATAGTAGAGAGAATGATTTATTTCAGATGTTATTTCTTTCATCACATTCCCAGTGGGTCAGATTTGGTAGCAATGCCTTTAAATTGTTTAACATGGGTCAAACGTTTCTGGTAGCCTTCCACAAGCTTCCCACAATAAGTTGGGTGAATTTTGGCCCATTCCTCCTGACAGAGCTGGTGTAACTGAGTCAGGTTTGTAGGCCTCCTTGCTCGCACACACTTTTTCAGTTCTGCCCACAAATGTTCTATAGTGATTGTGGTCAGGGCTTTGTGATGGCCACTCCAATACCTTGACTTGGTTGTCCTTAAGCCATTTTGCCACAACTTTGGACGTTTGCTTGGGGTCATTGTCCATTTGGAAGACCCATTTGCAACCAAGCTTTAACTTCCGGACTGATGTCTTGAGATGTTGCTAAAATATATCCACATAATTTTCCTTTCCTCATGATGCCATCTATTTTGTGAAGTGCACCAGTCCCTCCTGCAGCAAAGCACCCCCACATGATGCTGCCACCCCCGTGCTTCACGGTTGGGATGGTGTTCTTCGGCTTGCAATCCTCCCCCTTTTTCCTCCAAACATAACAATGGTCATTATGGCCAAACAGTTGTATTTTTTGTTTCATCAGACCAGAGGACATTTCTCCAAAAAGTACAATCTTTGTCCCCATGTGCATATGCAAACCGTAGTCTGGCTTTTTTATGGTGGTTTTAGAGCAGTGGCTTCTTCGTTGCTGAGCAGCCTTTCAGGTTATGTCGATATAGGACTCGTTTTACTGTGGATATAGATACTTTTGTACCCGTTTCCTCCAGCATCTTCACAAGGTCCTTTGCTGTTGTTCTGGGATTGATTTGCACTTTTTGCACCAAAGTACATTCATCTCTAGGAGACAGAACACGTCGCCTTCCTGAGCAGTGTGTGTGTGTGTGTGTGTACACACACACACACACACACACACACACACACACACACACACACACATACACAGTATATCACAAAAGTGAGTACACCCCTCACATTTTTGTAAATATTTGAGTATATCTTTTCATGTGACAACACTGAAGAAATGACACTTTGCTACAATGTAAAGTAGTGAGTGTACAGCTTGTATAACAGTGGAAATTTGCTGTCCCCTCAAAATAACTCAACACAGCCATTAATGTCTAAACCGCTGGCAACAAAAGTGAGTACACCCCTAAGTGAAAATGTCCAAATTGGGCCCAAAGTGTCAATATTTTGTGTGGCCACCATCATTTTCCAGGACTGCCTTAACCCTCTTGGGCATGAAGTTCACCAGAGCTTCACAGGTTGCCACTGGAGTCCTCTTCCACTCCTCCATGACAACATCACGGAGCTGGTGGATGTTAGAGACCTTGCACTCCTCTAGCTTCCGTTTGAGGATGCCCCACAGATGCTCAATAGGGTTTAGGTCTGGAGACATGCTTGGCCAGTCCATCACCTTTACCCTCAGCTTCTTTAGCAAGGCAGTGGTCG
>QNTS01005239.1:42794-65534 GCA_003317085.1 Hucho hucho | reverse complement strand
ACCTGTTGGTTGTTGTCAGAGACAGGGTAGGTTGTGTTGGTTAGGTTCTACAGTAACACACCTGTTGTTTGTTGTCAGAGACAGGGTAGGTTGTGTTGTTTAGGTTCTACAGTAACTAACCTGTTGGTTGTTGTCAGAGACAGGGTAGGTTGTGTTGTTTAGGTTCTACAGTAACTAACCTATTGGTTGTTGTCAGAGACAGGGTAGGTTGTGTTGTTTAGGTTCTACAGTAACACACCTGTTGGTTGTTGTCAGAGACAGGGTAGGTTGTGTTGGTTAGGTTCTACAGTAACACACCTGTTGGTTGTTGTCAGAGACAGGGTAGGTTGTGTTGGTTAGGTTCTACAGTAACACACCTGTTGGTTGTTGTCAGAGACAGGGTAGGTTGTGTTGGTTAGGTTCTACAGTAACACACCTGTTGGTTGTTGTCAGAGACAGGGTAGGTTGTGTTGGTTTGGGTTTCTACAGTAACTAACCTCATGGTGGCTGCTGGTGTTGGAAGGATCGCAGCGTGAGGTGTTGTCAGAGACAGGGTAGGTTGTGTTGGTCAGCTCCTGCCATAGTCTCCTGTACACATACTGTTGTACCAAGGGGTAGACCAGGAAACTGGCAAAGGAATAGAAGGCTACCAGAGGCTCTATCAGGAATAACCTCTTCATTCTTCTCAGGGGGAGTGGACAAACAGACCCCTGGAAGACAAGGTAGGAGAGTTCAGTGTACAGACAGAATGACAGACCGACCCCTGGAAGACGAGGTTAGGAGATTAATACCGACCTGGCAACAGAATAGATCCTAGACACTAAGAAGAGAAGGCAGACATTTATTGTAACCTTTATTTAACTAGGCAAGTCAGTTAAGAACAAATACCCCGGACGACACTGGGACAATTGTGCGCCGCCCTACGGGACTCCCAATAACAGTCGGATGTGTTGCAGCCTGGATTCGAACCAGGGACGCCTCTTCGCACTGAGATGCAGTGCCTTAGACAGCTGCGCCACTTGGGAGTTAATGGGTACGTTTACTCTACATATTTATCCTGTTGCTTTCATTATTGTTACTTAAATCAACAACATACACTGAGTGTACAAAACATTAAGGACACACTAACTAATATTGAGTTGCACTTTTTCCCTTCAGAACAGACTCAATTCGTCAGGGCATGGACTCTAAAAAGAAAGCGTTCCACAGGGATGCTGGCCCATGGTGATGCCAATGCTTCCCACAGTTGTGTCAAGTTGGCTGGATGTCATTTGGGTGGTGGGCCATTCTTGATACACACAGGAAATTGTTGAGTGTGAAAAACCCAGCAGCGCTGCAGTTCTTGACACAAACCGGTGCGCCTGGCACCTTCTACCATACCCCGCTCAAAGGCACTTCAATCTTTTGTCTTGCCCATTCACCCTCAATGAAATACATACACAATCCATGTCTCAATTGTCTCGAGGCTTAAAATCCTTCTTTAACCTGTCTCTGCCCCTTCATCTACACTGATTGAAGTGAATTTAACAAGTGGCATCAATAAGGGATCATAGCTTTCACCTGGATTCACCTGGTCAGTCTATGTCATGGAAAGAGCAGGTGTTCTTAATGTTTTGTACCATCAGTGTAAATACATACTCTAAGCCACCAGGTATAACCCCTTCACTCTCCTCAGGGGGGAGTGGACACACAGATCTCTGGGAAACAAGGTATTGAATTTATTGAATTTATTTGGGTAATACAACAAGATGTAGGTCTACATTGGATCACCAGAGGAGAGCACCTAAAAATTATTTAAAGTTCCAATTCAGCTGGTTTGTTATCTCAATATCAAATTATTTCTGGGTAAGTTCCTTACTTGCCTTATTAAGTACCTTTTAATTAAAATTGTCCAAAATAAAAATTTTAAAATAGCAACAGCAATTTCTCAAGAATTTTGCTAGGTCTGTCGGAGTGGTTTGACTGGGGAGGGGAAAACTGAATAACTAGCTGTTATTGGCAGAGGTTTGTAACTCTTTCTTATTGCTCTATTAACTAATTTACCGCTTGGTGATGTCATCAAGCAAGCCAAAACTCCATCCCACTAAAACATGCTGAATAATAATATTATACTACTTTTAGCGAAAATGTTTATCTTTAAATTTACAAATCGGTAGAAACTATGAGAATTGAAACATCACAGCACAGTTGAAAAATATATGGCAAAAACGGAGACGGATTCTAAGCAAAACAGTCAGAAGAGCAAACGTGTATTTAGTCTGTTGTTTTCATCATTGTCTCTTCAAACAACAGCATAGTTATAATACACTCTTCTTACTCACTTGGCTAGATGTTCCCTATGAAGAAGAACCATGCAGAGGGATAGGAGAATGGAACTGACAGACAGACAGACAGACAGACAGACAGACAAACAAAGAATGTCAAGTCACACCAGCTGTGATATGTAGAAACCTACACTCCTCTTCAAGAAGTCATACCCAGCCTAATGAGGTTATGGCTTGCTATCCGAGGAGGATTTATATGGGTAGACCAAGCCTGTATATACACTGTACATGCAATAAAGACAACGCCTGTGCCAATAAGTTTACTGTAGGCTACGGTCTTAATTAATACATTGGGATATGTTTAGAGATTGGAATATCAGCCAAAATAGACAGAGCATTCTTGCCAACCAATAAAATAAAAACACTGACTTATTGTAAACAATGTAAAAACCACATTTTGTCAAACAAATCTTCCCTGTCTGACCTATAACTATATCAGTTACATGTGAACCAGGGTTGAGTTACATGATGCTGGTGTGACTGTATTATCTGACACACAGACAATACACTTCACTGACTGACCAAGTGTATAGGACAAGGAAAATGCAGTGTTCTAAAAGAGAAACAATGTCTCACCTTTTCAGTTCGTCATTTGGTGAAGAGTGATGATCTATAAACTCACAAAAAATACCAGTTCGCTCTTCCTGTATATTTTGGACCATTTCTACAGACATCTGTTCGGTGTTTATGTCCCGATCCACGGTCGTCACTAGTTACCACAGCGACAAAGTCCTAATCATAGCTAAACCCTGCCTATTTCTACAATTTCTCGTATTAAAATCAATCTTTAAGCCTAACGCTAACCTCAAACCTCACTGATAACCTTATGCCTAACCCTAAACTTAAATTAATATATATTTTATGTTTTTATTAATTTTTAGGAAATAGACCATGTTGACTTTGTGGCTGTGGTACAGGCCAAATCCACCGCTTATGAAAGTGTATTCCGCCCCTCTTGTCCTTTGATTGGATGGTTCCCAATAAGAGCATCATTAGCTATGGCCAGAGCTTCTGTCAGTCAAATAAAGGTACAGTTTGAGGCTTATTATAGGAAAACAGGTTCCCTCAGGAATGTGTCGTTGTATTAGTATTTCATCTGAATTATTTAGCCAAAAGATAACTTTTAAAAGGGAACGAATTCACCTGTGTGAAATCACCTCTTCAGTTTCTCTCGGTGTTGCCGTTTTACGTTTTTCTCCTTCAGTTAATTTAATTTGCCTTTAACAAAACATATCCATAACTTTATGTCATAAAAATGTACTTGTCACATTTGTAAGCAATTTACGGTAACGTATGAGAGAGCGTGTCTTTGCGACGTTACGTTTGAACGTACCCAACAAACATGGTGTGTGCAATCTGGGATCCTTGGGACGTCCCTACTCCATTTAAGTTGACGTTAAAAGGTTAAGGTAAGGTTAGCGTTAGGTAAGGGTTAGGTCATTATTTATTTATTTTATTCTGTAAAAATGCTAAAATCTAATGATATACCGCCATATCACGTACTCACTAAGTGAAAACATAACGTGAAAATTTGGTCTGTTTCAGGCATGTCTTTGGCCACATTCGTGTGGGTCAAAGAAAAACACACAACGATTGGTTTACTAATAGTGCCTCCCACAATGTAGGTGATGGCTGCATGGTGCGGTCGGCGAGAACCAACTGCAGCTACCTGAAGGCGATAGGTTTACAAAATATGTTTTATAGGCTCCTCACTATGAAACTAAGCCAATTTGCCAACACTAAAATCAATGTAATATCTATCTATATATCTATATATATATCTATCTAAGTCGGAGGTCTACATACATCTTAGCCAAATACATTTAAACTCAGTTTTTCACAATTCCTGACATTTAATCCGAGTAAAAATTCCCTGTCTTAGGTCAGTTAGGATCACCACTTTATTTGAAGAATGTGAAATGTCAGAATAATAGTTAGAGAGAATGATTTATTTCAGCTTTTCACATTCCCAGTGGGTCAAAAGTTTACATACAGTCAATTAGTATTTGGTAGCATTGCCTTTAAATTGATTAACTTGGGTCAAACGTTTTGGGAAGCCTTCCACAAGCTTCCCACAATAAATTGGGTGAATTTTGGCCCATTCCTCCTGACAGAGCTGGTGTAACTGAGTCAGGTTTGTAGGCCTCCTTGCTCGCACACACTTTTTCAGTTATGCCCCACATTTTCTATAGGATTGAGGTCAGGGCTTTGTGATGGCCACTCCAATACCTTGACTTTGTTGTCCTTAAGCCATTTTGCCACAACTTTGGAAGCATGCTTGGGGTCATTGTCCATTTGGAAGACCCATTTGCGACCAAGCTTTAACTTCCTGACTGATGTCTTGAGATGTTGCTTCAATATATCCACATATTTTCCCTTCCTCATGATGCCATCTATTTTGTGAAGTGCACCAGTCCCTCCTGCATCTGTCTGTAAACAATTGTTGAAAAAATGACTTGTGTCATGCACAAAGTAGATGTCCTAACCGACATTCCAAAACTATAGTTTGTTAACAAGACATTTGTGGAGTGGTTGAAAAACGAGTTTTAATAATTCCAACCAACCTGTTCTGTGGGTGTCACTGAGTAGCACTGTTGTAGCGTTGTAACTCTTGTGCGTTGCGCCAACAGAAATAAACATCTCTCCGGGAAGAAGAAGGGCGAGAGTGTATGTTTCATGATTAACGACTCATGGTGTAATTGTAACAACATACAGGAACTCAAGTCCTTTTGTTCACCTGACCTAGAATTCCTCACAATCAAATGCCGACCGTATTATCTCCCAAGATAATTTTCGTCGGTTATTGTCACAGCCGTGTATATCCCCCTTCAAGCCAATACCATACAGTGCCACCGACTGTGGGCTCTCCTTCTCTGTGGCCAACGTGAGTAAGACATTTAAACGTGTTAACCCTCGCAAGGCTTCCGGCCCAGGCGGCATCCCTAGCCGCGTCCTCAGAGCATGCGCAGACCAGCTGGCTGGTGTGTTAACAGACATATTCAATCGCTCCCTATCCCAGTCTGCTGTCCCCACCTGCTTCAATATGGCCACCATTGTTCCTGTACCCAAGAAGGCAAAGGTAACTGAACTAAATGACTATCGCCCCGTAGCACTCACTTCTGTCATCATGAAGTGATATGAGAAACTAGTCAAGGATCATATCACCTCCACCTTACTTGTCACCTTAGACCCACTTCAATTTGCATACCACCTCAATAAGTCCACAGACGATGCAATCGCCTGCACACTGCCCTATCCCACCTGGATAAGAGGAATAACTATGTAAGAATGCTGTTCATTGACTACAGCTCAGCATTCAACACCATAGTACCCTCCAAGCTCATCATTAAGCGTGAGGCCCTGGGTCTCAAGCCAGCCCTGTGCAATTGGGTCCTGGACTTCCTGACGGGCCGACCCCAGGTGATGAAGGTAGGAAACAACATCTCCACTTCTCTGATCCTAAAGTTTGCAGACGACACAACAGTAGTGGGCTTGATCACCAACAACGACGAAACAGCCTATAGGGAGGAGGTGAGGGCACTCGGAGTGTGGTGTCAGGAAAACAACCAATCACTCAACGTCAACAAAACAAAGGAGATGATCGTGGACTTCAGGAAACAGCAGAGGGAGCACCCCCCTATCCACATCGACAGGACAGCAGTTGAGAAGGTGGAAAGTTTTAAGTACCTCGGCGTACACATTACAGACAAACTTAAATGGTCCACCCACACAGACAGTGTAGTGAAGAAGGCACAACAGCGCCTCTTCAACCTCAGGAGGCTGAAGAAATTTGGCTTCTCACCTAAAACCCTCACAAACTTCTACAAATGCACAATTGAGAGCATCCTGTCGGACTGCATCACAGCCTGGTACGGCAACTGCACCACCCATAACTGCAGGGCTTTCCAGAGGGTAGTGAGGTCAGCACAATGCATCACTGGGGGCAAACTATCTGCCCTCCAGGACACCTACAGTACCCGATGTCACAGGAAGGCCAAAAAGATCACCAAGGACAACAACCACCCGAGCCATTGCCTGTTCACCCTGCTACCATCCAGAAGGCGAGGCCAGTACAGGTGCATCAAAGCTGGGACTGAGATACTGAAAAACAGCTTCTATCTCAAGGCCATCAGACTGTTAAACAGCCATCACTAACACAGTGAGGCTGCTGCCTACATACAGACTTGAAATCACTGGCCACTTTAATAAATGGATCACTAGTCACTTTAATAATGCCACTTCATAATGTTTACACATCTTGCATTACTCATCCCATATGTATACACTGTATTTTATACCATCTATTGCATCTTGCCTATGCCGCTCTGTCATCGCTCATCCATATATTTATATGTATATATTCTTATTCCATTCCTTTACTTAGATGTGTGTGTATTAGGTAGTTGTTGTGGAATTGTTAGATTACTTGTTAGATATTACTGCACTGTCGGAACTAGAAGCACAAGCATTTCGCTACACTCGCATTAACATCTGCTAACCATGTGTATGTGACCAATAAAATTTGATTTGTAATGAATCAATGTGTAAAAAGGTCATCAACATAAGGGTTTTCACAGGATAATAGCTCCTTCCACAATGCAGCGGATGGCTGCAGAATGAAGTTGGTGACGAGCAGCTGCAGAAACGTACAGTCGACTGCAGTCAAAACGTCATGGCCTTTGATCACATGATTTATGTAAAGTTCATGCTGATGACATGTACTGTAGGTGTAACAGATGTCCCACGAAGACAAGAAGACGGGGTCTCGACACCAGTGTAACAGATGTGATCTTACTTCGTAACTCTCATGGTTGTGTTTTTAAAGAAAGGACTGCCCAGCCAGCGATCTCAGTTGATTCTTTCTCAACCATCCACACACCAGGGTTGAGTATTTTTTCACACTAGGGTTGAGTATTTTTTCACACTAGGGTTGAGTATTTTTTCTGCATTTTACAAATTTTCCAACTTGAGAATATATCACTTTTCTCCCGGGTAACCCGGTATTTCCCGCCAGAAACGGAGGTGTTATTCAAAAGCATTATAAAGAATATACATATGTCTGGATTTTACTAGAGCTTTGATCAGCATGAAAATTCAAACCTGATGCTACTTGAGTCTGATGAGACATGAATTAAATACATTTTATGAGCCCTACATTAACGACATTTAATGAGCCCAAGCGGCAAAAAATCCCAGATGATTGTGTTGTTATCCAATACATATATGATATAGGCTACTGTACATTACAAACGACAGAAAAACATAAAAGCCCATAGATGTAGCTAGTTATATCCTCTATTGGGTAAATAAATTAAACTAGCTCCAGTAGGCTTGTCACGACTTCTACCGAAGTCGGTCCCTCTCCATGCTCGGGCGGCGTTCGACATCACCGGTTTTCTAGCCCCACCCTGAGATAACAGCTGCCTCTAATTGGGAACCATACACAACAACCAACATAGAAATAAAACAACTAGAAAACCCCCCTAGTCACGTCCTGACCTAAAACACCATAGAGAACCCCGAGGGCTCTCTATGGCCAGGGCGTGACACTGCGAGAGAGTGCTCGACCCCTGCACTGATTTAAAGCAACGAGATTCGAGCAATAGGCTGTTTTAAAACTCTGCAGCTGCAATTAAAAATTATAATCTTTACAACAACAACAAAAAAGGTGACCCCCGAAAGCCAGATGAAGATGGGTAAATTAGACAAACATTCAGTCTTTATATTACTGTAGCATAGGCTATGGCTGCAGCAAATGGAGGCCTACCTGTCCCCAGAAAAAAAAAAGTTTCCATGATAACATGATAGGTCTACATGTATTGTGAACTGCGCTCCATACTGAGATGGGCTGTCTGTCCCTCACCCTGAGATGGGGTGTCTGTCCCCACCCAGAGATTGGCTGTCTGTCCCCACCCTGAGCGTTGATTCATCATGCAGAGGCCGTAGAGAAGCAATATGTAGACATTGCATATCATTTAACAGTTCCATTTCACGCCATGCTGTTCATATAAATAATTTATTAGAATTGACCAGTTTCTCGCAGTTATTTATCCCTGGAAAAGGGAGTGATTTTGGGGGCGGAGAAATAGATGAAAAATAGATGAACACAGAGAAATAGATGAACACCGGCCTCACACTCCAGTACAGTAGGTGGAAACACAGGGCTAGATAAGAGAAATAGATGAACACCGGCCTCACACTCCAGTACAGTAGGTGGAAACACAGGGCTAGATAAGAGAAATAGATGAACACCGGCCTCACACTCCAGTACAGTAGGCGGTGGTGTTTTCACCTTTCGGTTGGATGCGATCCGCCTAATACACATTTTAAGAAGAAGAAGAAGGCAGGCCGGGGGGACTGTGAAACGAGAAACCCGGCGGGGAGAAACGGTAAGAGGTTTAGCTCATTTTATTTTTCCTACGGTGTATGACACACCGGTTATTACTTCTAAAACGAGGATTGAACAACAATATTCAGTCTGCAGTTTGGTTGCTCGGAGCGTGTCAGGTTGTTCAAGGAAAATCGACCATTCAAAGCGACGGATGAATACGAGGAAATAGCTAAGGTTAGCCTTCCTTAGCCGGTGATGTTGGTTAGCTACATAAGCTGTCGTGCGCAAGAACAACATTTTGAATATTATTTGTAAGCAAATTTTGTTACATTTAAAAAAAAAAAAAAAAAAAAAAAATTGATTTGATTTACTAGCTAAGTTAATCCATCTGGCGTGAATTCCCACCGCGCCCTAACGTTAGCCCGACGCTCACCTAATCACACCCCCCCCCCAAGCCAAGGAAAGAAGACAAGTCGTACATTTTCTTCGTGACAAGGAGGTGTTCGCTACTGAAATCTACAGGGGGGGGGGTTGGGCGTCTTCCCAATGCAGCACTAGGCACAGATCTAAAGACCGATCCTGTCGTGGGCACTTGGACTAGGTAAAAGAGAGGTGCGCATCTTGGACACACGGTTGGTGAGGCTGGGCACAAGTCGTGACTGACTCCCTAGATTGTGTTGTTGTTGGTCTTAGTCGCCTGCCTTAGTCGCCTGTAACCTCCAGGTATCTTGCGGACTGCAGCTTTGGTAATGAATCTACCTTGCTGTTAAATAGGCCTACGCTGTATGTAGCAATGTGTCACTCATTTATTATAGTATTTTGGAAGTCATTGGCGATAAGGGTGTTGTACTACCGGTACGTAGCTAATGGTTTTTTTGTTGTTGTTGTCGGTATTAAACTTTGGGAGTCAACCTAGCGATGGCCAGTTAGCTCATGTTTATCAATAGGGCTGGGTAGGGCTGTGATCCCTATCCAAGGCCTGTGATCCCTATCCAAGGCAGCAGCATCGCTGGGTGATGTCTGATAGCAGCATTGTATGCCCCTGCGGCACCAGGATATTGCAGATGCACACACTGTCCATGTTTTTACAGCAAGGTGTGGTGGTGGTGATGATGATGATGATGATGATGATGACGTTAAGTGACATTTACAAAAAAATAGTGGGGAAGAAGCGGAACAACATAACATTTGACTGAACGACCTCCGGGCGCAGGTATAGAGCTGTCCCATACACATCTGAGAGCAGCATCTAGTTTTGTGCCAACATCCTATCAAACTGCTCCACTCTTGAAGTTTGTCTTTATTTTGTATTGTAAATATGTGTGTGTATGTATCAGGGTTTCCGTTATGAAAATGTGGCGCCGCACATTTGACCGGAAACTTTTTAATTGACCGGACATTTGAGAAATGTACGGTACCCATATGCATTTGGGTGTGTATCCTGATTAGGGCAGTCCACCCACTGTGCTCAGAATGACAGAAATCACATTTTTAAATGGTGGTAATTCATCTTAACAGAACATGCAAGTCTAGGATGCAATGACGTGTGTCCTTACCGCACACTTTGAAGGTGTTAGAATAACTGTCCGCATTTGACCCTTTTTCCTCCGCCGCGGAGTAACGAACAGCGAAATCACCAACTGATGCGTTGGGCTGAGTGCGAGTTTCAAGTTTGGGGAAAGGTGCATTTTCACCATAAAAATTCAAAATGAATAGTCATAATTTAGGCTAATAATATAACTCAATTACTGTAAGCAGCAACAACAACAACAACAAAAAAAAAAAGCCCTCATGGCTGAGCGCGTATAGTGTAGAGGCGTTGGCTATAGCCTGTATCAGATACGTTTCTTATTTATTTGCATGTGGGGGGGGACACATTTCGTGGTATTCTTATGCACTCTTTTTTTTTTTTTATATATACGACAAATTACTGGGTAGCCTACTCTGCTGACAATGACAAACAACCAATAACAACAATGCTGTCCATATAATAGGCCTATGAGAAGGGGAGACAAATAGACTTGAGGTCCATCTAAACTGGAGGAGGAGGAAATTGTTGTCCAAAAACAACTTTTAACTGACTCAACAATGATAGTGAGTATGTGCAGTGCGCACCTCACTCGGCAACGTTACTGATGCTCTCCGTTGGTGCCATTTAAGATAGGCTATAGGCCTACTGTTGTTCGCTCAACTAAAAGACAGATTAGTATTTTCATTGTCTTGTCTTTACAGTTCTAGCCATTTGCTTTGCAAATTATGTTTTCGCGTGGTTTAATGTTGTAATATTGCGATATATGTATGACTGGGCACTCCCAACTCTTCACTGACAGTCGCAACTCATCAATGATCTATTTGGTATTTGCAGAGCGCGCCGCCCATATCGCGCTGGCTGCCTGTCCATCCGATGTATAGACAGGAGTAGGCTAATTAGGCTATATAATTTTGGCAATTTATGTCAATCTACTATTCCCCATATTAGAAAAGTTTACCTACTCTATTGGTCAGCTTGTCGAGAAACAAATAGCCCAAACAGACTCTGGGACAGTTGTGGGACGATAGATCCCAAATTCACACAACCAGTTGGCCTAGGCTACACACATATATATATTTTTAAAGCTATGAATCTGATACAGCAGATGAGAACGTTCACATTATTTATAACAAGGGATACCTGGAGAAAATCGATCCTCCCCTTCTACCCAAAACAATAATGAAAACATGGATATCAGAGAACATGCCTACCATTTACCCTGACTCTTAGCACAGACCAGACCCTTAGATATACATTTAGCACTGCGTCAATCGATCATGTTATTTACGGTCCGAAGGAAAAATAGCCTTTTTTTATAAACGTTGATCATTTTACACGACTGGAGACAAGCAGAAAGTTAAAAAAAAAAATAAAAATCCACAACTGAGCATGACGACGAATGAGCGCATGCTGGAGCACCGGAGACGTTTTCGTTTCTATATAGGCTAAGTTTGGAACAGTGATACAATTGTCTTATCAAATCTAAACATTTAGCTCAACAGAACCAGTTACAACTGAAATATCTGGTCATCAATGAATTAGAGTAAAATACTTTTGATTTTTTTTTTTTTAACACAGCAGACGCGTATCTTCAGGGACGCCTATATTCACTTGTAATTTCATTTGGAAAACTATATTTTTTCTAATTTAGTGTGTTTTATTCCATGATATTGTTACAAAATAGATATGAGTTGACTGTGATCAGGACACGGGAATATAAGAACATCTGCTACTGTAGGCTAAATTAACAAACTAGGGATGCATTGCTCACAGCATGATCCTCAAACCAAAGACTGGCCAAACTCCTGTTTCTAAAAGAGAATTCAAAGACACGTTAGAATGACCTTATAGCCTAATAAGGTATTTTTTGTTTCGTTATTATGTAATTCTAAGAAATATTTTTTTAAATTTGATTTAGTTTTCTACAGCCTGTTGAAATGTTCAATCTCAATTGATAGTGACAGAATCACACATTTACTTCCTAAGCAAAGTAAATGTTTTCTCTCCTCGGCTATAGAAGGTAGTAGCGCAGACTCGGAATATCATAGAGACAAATATGCATCGGAGTCACGTCTTTCCACGGCATTTTACAGCTTGTTTCTAGCATAAAGCATTGCGGTCTAAAGCATTGTTATAGATCGCTTTATATAATCAGGTCCATTTAATTATTTTCAATCTTAAACTAAAAAGGGGTATGCCTATGCTTTTAGCCATTAACCCTAACATACCCTCGCATACCCCCTCAACATCCCCTTTCATACCCCCTCAACGTACCCTTGCATACCCCCTCAACGTACCCTTGCATACCCCCTCAACGTACCCTTGCATACCCCCTCAACGTACCCTTGCATACCCCCTCAACGTACCCTTGCATACCTCCTCAACGTACCCTCAGCATACCTCCTCAACGTACCCTCAGCATACCTCCTCAACGTACCCTCAGCATACCTCCTCAACGTACCCTCAGCATACCTCCTCAACGTACCCTCAGCATACCTCCTCAACGTACCCTCAGCATACCTCCTCAACGTACCCTCAGCGTACCTCCTCAACGTACCCTCAGCGTACCTCCTCAACGTACCCTCAGCGTACCTCCTCGACGTACCCTCGGCGTACCTCCTCGACGTACCCTCGGCGTACCTCCTCGACGTACCCTCGGCGTACCTCCTCGACGTACCCTCGGCGTACCTCCTCGGCGTACCTCCTCGATATACCCTCGGCATACCTCCTCGATATACCTCCTCTGCATACCTCCTCGGCATACCTCCTCTACGTACCTTCGGCATACCTCCTCGACGTACCCTCGGTATACCCCCTCGACATACCCTCGGCATACCCCCTCAATTCGAGCCCTGGTTTTAACTTGACACACCAAGCCCTTCACTGACATGCTGACTAGACCGAGCGTGCGTCCAACATGCTGACTAGACCGAGCGTGAGCGTACGTCCGCCATTGCGCGTATGTTGATTTTGTCCACCCACACCAGACGCAATCAGGACACGCAGGTTGAAATATCAAAATGAACTCCGAACCAACTATATTAATTTGGGGACAGGTCGAAACACATGAAACATTCACGGCCATTTAGCTAGCTAGCTTGCTAGCTAATTTGTCCTGGGATACCTGTAATGCACAATAAATCCACAAATAAAAGTGGAAGTTAGTTTCTAGTAGTCTCTCCTCCTTCAGTCGTCTTCTTCTTTGGCCTTTATATGGCGGTTGGTAACCAACTTTAACATACGCTCTTATCCGGAGTGACTCACAGTCAGTGCATTTCACAAAGGTAGATAACACAACCATATCACAGTCATTGCAAATCAGCACTTTCTTCCTGTGTCCTTTTTGTTCCAGGTGTGACATCATTGGTAGCCTCATCTTGGATCTAGGATGGCCTTCAGCAAAGGATATCGTATCTACCACAAGTTGGACCCGCCGCCGTACAGCGTCATTGTGGAAACCAGGAACAGAGATGAATGCCTCATGTTCGAGTCGGGCGCCGTTGCCGTGCTATGTAAGACACACCCTGATTGGTTAATGGATTATCACAGATACTTTCATTTAAAAAAAAAAAAAAGGCAAATTAATAAAATGCTTAAATTACATTCCTTCAACCTGTGTTTAGATAGACTGACATATTGATTGATTTATTGATTATACGGGAGAATGTCAACAACATGCAGATCATAAGATACACAAGAGAGCCCCACATCCCTCCCCTCTATAAACCAGTCCTGTGGAAACCAGTCCTGTGCAGTGGAAAACCAAGTGAGGAAAACTGGTTGAAATGTTCTCTCTTCAACCAGTTTAGTTTACTAGCACCCGCATAGGATTACTAATGTCAATTTCTGGGTGATGCTGATTTGACATATATGCATCTTAAGGCCAGGCCCCACTGAAATACATTTTTTACATCTACTGGTATTTTGGTCCATATAATATTAATATTAAAATGTAAACTAGATTAATGTATATTTTCTTTAGTGTATCGGGCTCCCGAGTGGTGCAGCGGTCTAAGGCACTGCATCTCAGTGCTAGAGGTGTCACTACAGCCCCTGGTTCGATTCCAGGCTGTATCACAACCGGCTGTGATTGGGAGTCCCATAGGGTGGCGCACAATTGACCCAGCGTCGGCCGGGTTTGGCCGGGGGATGTCATTTGTAAATAAGAATTCTTAACTGACTTGCCTAGTTAAATGAAGGTTACATTTTAATTTATTATTATTATTTTTTTTTTTTTTATCAACATTGTAATGAATTCTGACCACTTTAAAATGGACATCAATCATGTCACGTAATTTAAAAGTACATTTCATAGAGAGTGTTCCAAACTGGACTATATTTAGTTACTTTGAAGAGATGTTGATTGGTTTCAAGTAGGTGTTTTTTTTGTGTGTCTTATTTCAGTGCACTTGCCTTTAATGATTATTTCCTGAAAGTCAGACTCCCACACGCCAACTCATTTTCCTCAGCTTCAGAAGCATCTGCATTCACCACAGTTGGTGTTTTTATGCTTGGATATATTCCCCTGACAAGGTGTGTTTATGCTTGGATATAAAAATTTAACCTTTATTTAACTAGGCAAGTCAGTTAAGAACAAATTCTTATTTACAATGACTGCTTACCCCGGCCAAACACGGACGACGCTGGGCCAATTGTGTGCCTGCCCTATGGGACTCCCAATCATAGCCGGATGTGATTCAGCCTGGATAACATATTCTCCTGATATGGTGTGTTCATGTTTGGATATATTCACCACAGTTGGTGTGTTTTATACTTGGTTATATTCTCTAGACTTTCCCAGAGGGAATTGTTGATATTTTGTACATTTTCTTTGAAAAAATGCATTTCGCGTACATGTCTTGGTCTTCAGTATTTTTACAGATAGAAAGATGGGAACAAAGTATTGATCCACAATCTGTTCTGGACCCAAGTCCAGTCCTGGAGTGTCTTGACAAAATTAAACCAACATATTTAGGCTGACTTCATCCAGTGTCCAGAAAGATTTATTTGTTGCGATATGCAAATATGCACATAATTTATGAGATTGCCTAATTGGTATATTTTAATAAAGTATTTTAAAACCTTTTGGATAATTCAGTCTATTTACCGTGTTACCGTTGTTTTTGAACAGTACAGTGCCATGCAAAAGTATTCATCCCCCTTGGCGTTTTTCCTATTTTGTTGCATTACTACCTGTCATTTTAAATTGATTTTTATTTGGATTTCATGTAATGGACATAAACAAAATAGTCCAAATTGGCGAAGTGAAATAAAAAAATAAATAAATGTAAACAAATTAAAAACTGGAAAGTGGTGTGTGCATATGTATTCACCCCCTTTTGCTATGAAGCCCCTAAATAAGATCTGGTGCAACCAATGACCTTCAGAAGTCACATAATTTAGTTAGATTGCACACAGGTGGACTTTATTTAAGTGTCACATGATCTGTCACATGATCTCAGTATAATAATACACCTGTTCTGACAGGCCACCGAGTCTGCAACACCACTAAGCAAGGGGCACCACCAAGCAAGCGGCTCTATGAAGACCAAGGAGCTCTCCAAACAGGTCAGGGACAAAGTTGTGGAGAAGTACAGATCAGGGTTGGGTTATAAAAAAATATCCAAAACTTTGAACATCCCACAGGGGCACCATTAAATCCATTATAAAGAAATTGAAAGAATATGGCACCACAACAAACCTGCCAAGAGAGGGCCGCCCACCAAAACCTATGGACCATGCAAGGATGGCATCAATCAGAGAGGCAACAAAGAGACCAAAGATAACCCTGAAGGAGCTGCAAAGCTCCAAAGCAGAGATTGGAGTATCTGTCCATAGGACCACTTTAAGTCGTACACTCCACAGAGCTGGGCTTTACGGAAGAGTGGCCAGAAAAAAGCCATTGCTTAAAGAACAAAAATATGAAACATGTTTGGTGTTTGCCAAAAGGCATGTGGGAGACTCCCCATACATATGGAAGACGGTGCTCTGGTCAGATGAGACTAAATTTGAGCTTTTTGGCCATCAAGGAAAACGCTACGTCTGGCGCAAACCCAACACCTCTCATCACCCCGAGAACACCATCCCCACAGTGAAGCATGGTGGTGGCAGCATCATGCTGTGGGGATGTTTTTCATCAGCAGGGACTGGTAAACTGGTCAGAATTGAAGGAATGATGGATGGCACTAAATACAGGGAAATTCTTGAGGGAAACCTGTTTCAGTCTTCCAGAGATTTGAGACTGGGAGGGAGGTTCACCTTCCAGCAGGACAATGACCCTAAGCATACTGCTAAAGCAACACTTGAGTGGTTTAAGGGGAAACATTTAAATGTCTTGGAATGGCCTAGTCAAAGCCCAGACCTCAATCCAATTGAGAATCTGTGGTATGACTTAAAAGATTGCTGTACACCAGCAGAACCCATCCAACTTGAAGAAGCTGAGCAGTTTTTCCTTGAAGAATGGGCAAAAATCCCAGGGGCTAGATGTGCCAAGCTTATAGAGACGTAACCCAAGAGACTTGCAGCTGTAATTGCTGTAAAAGGTGACTCTACAAAGTATTGACTTTGGGGGGGTGAATAGTTATGCATGCTCAAGTTTTCAGTTTTTTTGTCTTATTTGTTGTTTGTTGCACAATAAAAAATATTTTGCATCTTCAAAGTGGTAGGCATTTTTTGTAAATCAAATGATACAACCCCCCCAAAAATCAATTTTCATTCCAGGTTGTAAGGCAACAAAACAGGAAAAATGACAACGGAGGTGAATACTTACGCAAGCCACTGTATCTATCCAGGGTGTGTACTCATACGTCAAGCTGCCTCATGCTACAGAAACAGGAGATGGGCTCCTGCCCCTATGGGTCGTTCTGGCTTGGAAAATACTTACTTAGTATCTTGCCTTAGATTACATTATACAGTGCCTTCAGAAAGTATTCACACCCCTTGACTTTTTCCACATTTTGTTGTTGAATTTAAAATTGATAACATTTTGAATTTTTTATGCAATAATGTCAAAACGGACTCATGTTTTTCTAGAATTTTACAAATTTATTAAAAATGAGTCAATAAGTAACCACTTTATGTAAACAATAAATACGTTCAGATGTAAAACTTTGCTTAACAAGTCACATAATAAATTGCATGGACTCTGTGTACAATAGTTGTGTTTAACATGATTTCTGAATCACTACCTCATCTCTGTACCCCACACATATAATTATCTGTAAGGTCCCTCAGTAGAGCAGTGAATTTCAACCACAAAGACCAGTGAGGTTTTCCATGGAGGTTTTCCAATGCCTCGCAAAGAAAGGCACCTATTGGTAGATGGGTAAAAAAACAAACAGACATTGAATATCCCTTGGAGCGTGGTGAGTTATTAATTACACTTTGGATGGTGTATCAATACACCCTGTCACTACAAAGATACAGGTGTCCTTTCTAACTCAGTTGCCGGAGAGGAAGGAAACCACTGAGGGATTTTTCACCGTGAGGCCAATGGTGACTTTAAAACAGTTAGAGTTTAATGGCTGTGACAATACTAATCTAATCGACATAGTGAAAGGAAGGAAGCCTGTACAGAATAAAAAATATTCCAAAACATGCATCTTGTTTGCAACAAGGCACTAAAGTTATATTGTAAAAAATGGACAGGACATGAGCAGGTAGCTGACTATTACTGGCTGTTCAGCAGCATGATGGTCTTGGGGGTCTTATTTTAGCCATGATGCTCCTGTACTGCCCAGGTCTGAGTGATGAAAGTGGGAAGAACAGGCCGTGGCTCGGGTGGCGGTGGTACCTGATTATCTTCTTGGCGTTCAGCTGAGCGTCACCACCCTCCGTAGCACCTTGCGGTCCGCGGCGGTGGAGTTGCCGTACCAGGCTGTGATGTAGCCCGACAGTATGCTCTCGATGGTGCTCTTGTGTAAGGGTCCTCAGGGACAGGCTGAATTTCTTCACCCTCCTGAGGTTGAGGAGTCTTTCACCACGGTGTCCGTGTGGTTTGACCGTTTCAGCTCCTCGGAGATGTGTACGCCGAGCAACTTGGACGTTTTGTACCATCACAACAGCGGCCTCGTTGATGAGGATGGGTCGTGCCCAGCCTGGTTCCTCCTGAAGTCCATAATGAGCTCCTTTGTTTTGCAGACGTTCAGTGGATAGGTTGTTTACCACACCGTCAAAGTGCCTACCTCATCCCTGTAGGCACTCTCGTTGTTGTTGGTAATCAGGCCTACTACTGTCGTGTCATCAGAGAACTTGATGATGGGGTTGGAACCGTGTGAGGCGACGCAGTCGTGGGTATACAGGGAGTACACGAGGGGACTGAGGACACACCTTGGTGGTACCACTCTCCATATTTTCAAGCATAGTGGTGGCTGCATCATGCTATGAGTATGCTTGTATTCGTTAACAACTGGAGAGTTTTGCAGGATAAAAAAAGAAACGGAATGGAGCTAAGCACAGGCAAAATCCTAGAGGAAAACCTGGTTGTCTGCTTTCCACCAGACACTGGGAGATTAATTCACCTGTCAGCAGGACAATGACGTAAAACACAAGGTCAAATCTAAACTGGAGTTACTTACCAAGAAGACATTGAATGTTCCTGAGTGGCTGAGTTACAGTTTTGACTTAAATCTGTTTGAAATGGTTGTCTAGCAATGATCAACAACCAATTTGATTGAGCTTGAAGAATTTTGAAAAGAATAATGTGAAAATGTTGCACTATCCAGGTGTGAAAAGCTCTTAAGAGACTCAGCCAGAAAGACTCACAGCTGTAGTCGCTGCCAAAGGTGATTCTAACATGTATTGACTCAGGGGGTTGAATACTTATCTAATCAAGATATATTAGAGTTAATTTTTCATCTTTTTTTCAACAAATTTTCATCTTTTTTCTCCAATTGGACTGAGTATTTTGTGTAGATCATTGACAAAAATGACAATTAAAATCAATTTGAATCCCACTTTGTAACACAACAAAATGTGTATAAAGGTCAAGGGATATGAATACTTTCTGAAGACACTGTAAGTGCTGCCCAGTCCTTGTCAAGTAACTATTTTCACGTTACATAATGAGTGTTGTCTTTCGCATAATGATAGTCCTGTCTCTTGTCCGTCCGCCAGCGGCAGCAGAGAAGGAGGCCATTAAGAACAGCTACACCAAGATGATGGACGCCTATGGGATTCTGGGAGTCCTACGCCTCAACCTGGGTGAGTCACTTGACACCTGGGGTCTGATTACCGTAAACACCCTATTGGATTTAGCGCCCTATAATCATATAGCCTAGCATGGATCTCATGTTATCCCTGCGAGGATGGGTCTGGGTGGTATAATTTATTTTACTATACACTGAGTGTACAAAACATTAAGAACACCTGCTCTTTCCATGACACAGACTGACCAGGTGAATCCAGGTGAAAGCTATTATCCCTTATTCATGTCACTTGTTAAATCCACTTCAATCAGGGTAGATGAAGGGGAGGAGACAGGTTAAAGAAGGATTTTTAAGGCTTGAGAAAATTGAGATATGGATTGTGTGTGTGTGCCATTCAGAGGGTGAATGGACAAGACAAAATATTTAAGTGCCTTTGAACAGGGTATGTTGGTAGGTGCCAGGCGCACAGGTTGGTGTCAAGAACTGCAACGCTGCTGGGTTTTCCCACACACAGCCGTTGCCTGTGTGTATCAATAATGGTCCACCACCCAAAGGACATCCAGCCAACTTGACACAACTGTGGGGAAGCATTGGAGTCAACATGGGGCCAGCATCCCTGTGGAAAGGTTTCGACACCTTGTAGAGTCCAAGCCCCGACGAATTGAAGGGGTTCTGAAGGCAAAACTGGGTGGTGCAACTCCGTATTAGGAAGGTTTTCAAAATGTTTTCTACACTCAGTGTAGTTTTACGGTATGCCGTATTTTACTACATACCGGTATTGATGCAGGGACCGGTTTAGGTTTTTACTTTACCTTCTATAACGGTATTTTAATGTTTGGTTTGTGATTTAGCACCTCCGGCGTGTGTAATGTCATTAGCTGTCAGCATGTTGTTTGGGAAAAATCTTCTAAATCAGAGAGGAATAGGTGAAGCATGAATATGTTAGCTAGCTACATGAAGAAGGGGAATTGGAAATTGTATAGTGTCCCCCCTAGGAAACACTTTAGTTCCGACCCTGTCACATTAATTCCGCCCTGGTTTATTCATTTGTTTTTCATGTCAAACAACCAGTGTATTCAAGGTAGAGGACGACCGATTAGGATTTTTCAACGCCGATACCGATTATTGAAGGACCCAAAAAAATCCGATACCAATTAATCGGCCGGTGTGTGTGTGAAAAAAGTATTTGATCCCCTGCTGATTTTGTACGTTTGCCCACTGACAAAGAAATGATCAGTCTATAATTTTAATGGTAGGTGTATTTGAACAGTGAGAGACAGAATAACAACAACAAAAAATCCAGAAAAACGCATGCTAAAAATGTTATGAATTGATTTGCTTTTTAATGAGGGAAATAAGTATTTGACCCCTCTGCAAAACATGACTTAGTACTTGGTGGCAAAACCCTTGTTGGCAAACACAGAGGTCAGACGTTTCTTGTAGTTGGCCACCAGGTTTGCACACATCTCAGGAGGGATTTTGTCCCACTCCTCTTTGCAGATCTTCTCCAAGTCATTAAGGTTTCGAGGCTGACGTTTGGCAACTCGAACCTTCAGCTCCCTCCACAGATTTTCTATGGGATTAAGGTCTGGAGACTGGCTAGGCCACTCCAGGACCTTAATGTGCTTCTTCTTGAGCCACTCCTTTGTTGCCTTGGCCATGCATTTTTCTGTATTTTCTTGTTGTTATTCTGTCCCTCACTGTTCAAATAAACCTACCATTAAAATTATAGACTGATCATTTTTTTGTCAGTGGCCAAACGTACAAAATCGGCAGGGGATCAAATACTTTTTTCCCTCACTGTATATATATATTTGTAATAATGACAATTACAACAATACTGAATGACCCCTTTTATTTTAACTTAATATAATACATAAATAAAATCTATTTAGTCTCAAATAAATAATGAAACATGTTCAATTTGGTTTAAATAATGCAAAAACACAGTGTTGGAGAAGAAAGTAAAAAGTGCAATATGTGCCATGTAAAAAAGCGAACGTTTAAGTTCCTTGCTCAGAACATGAGAACATATGAAAGCTGGTGGTTCAATATTCCCAGTTAAGAAGTTTTAGGTTGTAGTTATTATAGGAATTATAGGACTATATCTCTCTATACCATTTCTATTTCATATACCTTTGACTATTGGATGTTCTAATAGGCACTATATTATTGCCAGCCTAATCTCAGGAGTTGATAGGCTTGTAGTCATAAACAGCGCTGTGCTTCAAGCATTGCTAAGAGCTGCTGGCAAACGCAGGAAAGTGCTGTTTGAATGAATGCTTAAGAGCCTGCTGCTGCCTACCACCGCTCAGTCAGACTGCTCTATCAAATATCAAATCATAGACTTAATTATAATATAATAAACACACAGAAATACGAGCCTCAGGTCATTAATATGGTTAAAACCGGAAACTATCAATTAGAAAACAAAACGTTTAGAAAAATATACTTCTGTGTATTGATTTTAAGAAAGCATTGATGCTTATGGTTAGGTACATTGGTGCAAGTTGAAGTAGGCTGTGATTCGATGATAAATTAACAGGCACCGCATTGATTATATGCAACACTGGACAAACTAGTAATATCATCAACCATGTGTAGTTAACTAGTGATTTATGTGACGATTTGATTGTTTTTTGTAAGATAAGTTTAATGCTAGCAAGCAACTTACCTTGGCTCCTTGCTGCACTCGCGTAACAGCTGGTCAGTCTGCCACGCAGTCTCCTCGTGGATTGCAATGTAATCGGCCATAATCGGTGTCCCAAAAAAATGCCGATTTACCTATTTTTGTTATGAAAACTTGAAATCGGCCCTAATTAATCGGTCGACGTCTAATTCAAGGTGCTGCCCACTATATTCCAACTATTGAATCAGAATAATTATTATATTTCCATGATTTCAACAGTTCACCAATATAATTAGGCCTGGGTTTGTTGTCCATATCATGCAGCCCTGAGTGGCACAGTGTGGAAAGGATAACAAAAGTGCAGGAAATGTAGACGTTTTAATGAAAAATGTTTGATTGAACGGTATAAAACAATCAGAATGTAGAAATAGCCATTTGAAATCACTTTATGTTTGTGTTACCACCCTAGGGTCATGAACTTCTCATAAAGAGTATTTAAAACTTTTATTATTAATACATATAAAATGCCGCCATACCGTCAAAATGTGATATGACATCCATCCCAATGAAGCATGAAGGATGACATGGCAAATGCAGAACATTATTCCTAGTTGTAACCAATGCCATTACTAAACCAATGCCATTACTAAACCAATGCCATTACTAAACCAATGCCATTACTAAACCAATGCCATTACTAAACCAATGCCATTACTAAACCAATGCCATTACTAAACCAATGCCATTACTAAACCAATGCCATTACTAAACCAATGCCATTACTAAACCAATGCCATTAC
>QNTS01005237.1:57588-81045 GCA_003317085.1 Hucho hucho | reverse complement strand
CTATTCATATGTAAACTATCCATATGTAAAACTATTCATATGTAAAGCTATTCAAATGTAAAACTATCCATATGTGAAACTATCCATATGTGAAACTATCCATATGTAAAACTAGTCATATGTAAAACTATTCAAATGTAAAGCTATTCGTATGTAAAACTATCCGTATGTAAAACTATTCATATGTAAAGCTATTCATATGTTAAACTATTCGTATGTAAAACTATCCATATGTGAAACTATCCATATGTGAAACTATCCATATGTAAAACTATCCATATGTAAAACTAGTCATATGTAAAACTAGTCATATGTAAAACTATTCATAGTTGATCAAATAACACCCTACTCTATATCATTTAAACAGGATTTACCTTTTCTCTGTCCAGTGCAAAAGTATTCAAATTAATTACATTAATTATCAACATTGTCAAGTGTCCCACAATCAGTTACTGAGGTTATATATTTCATATGTCATACATTACCAGTCAAAAGTTATCACAGATACTCATTCAAGTGTTTTTCTATATTTTTACTATTTTCTACATTGTGGAATTATAGTGAAGACATCAAAACTATGAAATAACATGTTAAATGAAATCAAAATATGTTATTTTTCAAAGTAGCCACCCTTTGCCTTGATGACAGCTTTGCACACTCTTGGCACTCTCAACCAGCTTGATGAGGAATGCTTTTCCAACAGAGTTCCCACATGCTGTGCACTTGTTGGCTGCTTTTACTTCACTCTGCTGTCCAACTCATCCCAAACCTTCTCAACGGGGTTGAAGTCGAGTGATTGTGGAGGCCAGGTCATCTGATGCAGCACCTTCTTTGTCAAATAGGCCTTACACAGCCTGGAGGTGTGTTGGGTCATTGTACTGTTGAAAACAAATGATAGCCCCACTAAGCGCAAACCAGATGGGATGTCGTAATCGCTGCAGAATGCTGTGTTAGCCATGCTGGTTAAGTGTGCCTTGAGTTCTAAATAAATCACTGAGAGTGTAACCAGCAAATTACCATCACACCTCCTCCATGCTTCACGGTGGAAACCACACATGCGGAGATCTCTCTTGGACTCATCAGACCAACGGACAGAGCAAGTCTCTTCTTCTTATTGATGTCCTTTAGTAGTGGTTTCTTTGCAGCAATTCGACCATGAAGGACTGATTCACACAGTCTCCTCTGAACAGTCGATGTTGAGATGTGTCTGTTACTTGAACTCTGTGAAGCATTTATTTGGGCTGCAATCTGAGGTGCAGTTAACTCTAATGAACTTATCCTCTGCAGCATAGGTAACTCTGGGTTTTCCTTTACTGTGTGGGCTATCTATCTTCTGTATACCACCCCTACCTTGTCACAACACAACTGATTGTCTCAAACCCATTAAGAAGGAATTTCACAAATTAACTTTTAACAAGGCACACCTGTTAATTGAAATGAATTCCAGGTGATTACCTCATGAAGCTGACTGAGAGTGCCAAGAGTATGCAAAGCTGTCATCAAGGCAAAGGATTACTTTGAAGAATCTGAAATATAAAATATATTTTGATTTGTTGAACACTTTTGGTTACTACGTGATTCCATATGTTATTTGATAGTTTTGATGTCTTCACTATTATTCTACAATGTAGAAATGTTATCGATCTGGGTGTAGCTGGTGCAGAGGAGTCAGGCGCAGGACAGCAGAGATGAATACCACAAGTAATTTTACTCAATAAAGTTCTCAATACACACGAGAAAACCAAGCCCACAAATACGGACCGTATAACATAAAACAATCACGCACAAAAACATGGGGAAAACAGAGGGTTAAAAAATGAACATATAATTGGGGAATTGAAACCAGGTGTGTAAAACAAGACAAAACAAATAGAACATGAAAAGTGGATCGGCGATGGCTATAAGACCGGTGACGTTGACCGCCGACCGCCGCCCGAACAAGGACCGACTTCGGCGGAAGTCGTGACAAGAAAATAGTAAAAATAAAGAAAAACCCTTGAATGAGTAGGTGTGTCCAAACTTTTGACTGGTACTGTATATTTGTTAATTTATTGATTCATTGTATTTCAGAGGAAGCAGCATTGAACATGGATGGTCCACAAGTACTACAGAGGACAATTGAAGTCATGTTTGTTAGCATCAAACAAAGGAAACAGGACCTCTGTCAAACAGGTTTGTTAAATTTCATGAACATTAAATTGCACACAATTAATTTCTCCTTCATTTCAAATCCATGCAATTTAACAAATAATTCCATTCTCATTCCAGACCTGCTCTCTTATTTGTACATAGAGGTTATGGAGAGGGCCAGTGGGATAAGCAACTGATCTTGACACAGGTCCTGGTAGTGGTGGTCAGCTAGTGAAGAGGTCCTTACGTAGTCATGCCACGTAGCCTAGTCTAGTCATCTCCATACTGAATTTGAATCGTGGGAAAGCGGGAGAGGGAGACGGGAGGGGAGGGGGGCAGTGCGTCCATCGACGAAGTGCTCAGAGAAAATGTTGTGATATTTGTTCTACTGCTACATTGGTGTCTTGAAAAATTATATGAAATTCAGGTCTTGTAAGCCCCACAGCTGAGTATGTGTGCATATGGCAGTATCGTCTAAAAGTCTCACTGAACATTGATGATCTGTGTTTGTTCATTTATGCAATTAAAGTTACAAATCCACATTGCATTCTTATGAATTTACAGCTGACTTACTCACAAAGAAAATAGTCTTTGACCGGGTGATGCACCCGAGACGGCTGAAGGTGGGAGAGTCAATCGTCCTAAAGGAAGTCAAGCAGCACTGGGAAAGCCTAAAGAGGGAGCCCCATCCCTCAGCTTTTTACAGAACCATTTGCGGGAGAACAATTTGCTGATTGCCGATTTAAACATTGTTAAACTGTAATGTGCTCCTGTGCTTGTGTATGCTTATTAGATTAGTTTATAAATACCAAAAACCGTTATCGTTGTCATTTGCATCCTGATGGAGCAGTGGTTCACAGTATATTAGTCATGGTCTTTAAGTCAACAATTCCTTGTTATGTATGAGATGTTCAAATGCATAACTAGTACTGAGTACTTCTTTGATCAGTTACTTCTTTACTCTCACTCAAGTAATTTTCAAGAGGGCTACTTTTCTTGTACCTGAGTACAAGAACTGACTCTCCCATCTGCTGCAGATGAAACCGGTTAGTTGAAAAATAATGTTGCCTAGATTCTACAGTCACTCTCACTGAATCATCAAAAGTATGGACACAGAAATATGAAAGTGATTTGTATTTTGTTATGCTGACCCAATTATGATCCATAACATCATATGGGAATATTAATGCAAGCCCTTGGAAATCGTCTCATTAAAATGCTTATCCTACGGAATGAGTAAAGCTGACACGATTCCATTCATATGAATGTTCTGTAGTGTTGCCACACCCTGAACAGGCCAGTGACATACTTTTAATGTGACTATTAGCAACAGCAGAGCACGTTCGCTTTTGTTTGTATTATTAAAATTTGATGGGAAAAAATAAATTGCACTTGTGCAAGCAGATCTGACATATTGGGAGAATTGTGAACAGGCCCTTTGAACAGATATCTGTTTTGTCACGGCGCTTGGCTACATCTTCGGTTTGGCCGTTTGGTCAGTATTTGTTTTGGTTATGTGTGTCGCTGGCCATGATGTAGTAATTTTGTAATTTTCTGATTACATTTTTATACTATTCATAAATTCTTCTTGCGCCGTTTTACTTTCATTTGAATGTTGTATACACTACCGTTCAAAAGTTTGAGGTCACTTAGAAATGTCCTTGTTTTTTAAAGTAAAGCAAAAAATTTTATCCTTTAAATTAACATCAAATTGATCAGAAATACAGTGTAAACATTGTTAATGTTGTAAATGACTATTGTAGCTGGAAACGGCATATTTGTTATGGAATATCTACATAGGTGTACAGAGACCCATTATCAGCAAACATCACTCCTGTGATCCAATGGCACGTTGAGTTAGCTAATCCAAGTTTATCATTTAAAAGGCTAATTGTTAAATAAAACTGGCCTTCTTTAGACTAGTTGAGTATCTGGAGCATCAGCATTTGTGGGTTCGATTACAGTCTCAAAATGGCCAGAAACAAAGTACTTTCTTTTGAAACTCGTCAGACTATTCTTGTTCTGAGAAATGAAGGCTAATCCATGCGAGAAATTGCCAAGAAACTGAAGATCTCGTACAACGCTGTGTACTACTCCCTTCACAGAACAGTGCAAACTGGCTCTAACCAGAATAGAAAGAGGAGTGGGAGGCCCGGGTACACAACTGAGCAAGAGGACAAGTATATTAGAGTGTCTAGTTTGAGAAACAGACGCCTTACAAGTCCTCAACTGGCAGCTTCGTTAAATAGTACCCACAAAACACCAGTCTCAACATCAACATTGAAGAGGTGATTCCAGGATGCTGGCCTTCTAGGCAGAGTTGCAAAGAAAAAGCCATATCTCAGACTGGCCAATAAAAATAAAAGATTAAGATTGGCAAAAGAACACAGACACTGAACAGAGGAAGATTGGAAAAAAGTGATGGGGACAGACGAATCTAAGTAAGAGGTGTTCGGATCACAAAGAAGAACATTTGTGAGACGCAGAAAAAATGAAGAAGATGCTGGAGGAGTGCTTGACGCCATCTGTCAAGCATGGTGGAGGTAATGTGATGTTCTCGGGGTGCTTTGGTGATGGTGAAGTGGGAGATCAGTACAGGATAAAAGGGATATTGAATAAGGAAGGCTATCACTCCATTTTGCAACGTCATGCCATACCCTGTGGACGGCGCTTAATTGGAGCCAATTTCCTCCTACAACAGGACAATGACCCAAAGCACAGCTCCAAACTATGCAAGAACTATTTAGGGAAGAAGCAGTCAGCTGGTATTCTGCCTATAATGGAGTGGCCAGCACAGTCACCGGATCTCAACCCTATTGAGTTGTTGTGAGAGCAACTTGACCGTATGGTAAGTAAGAAGTGCCTATCAAGCCAATCCAATTTGTGGGAGGTGCTTCAGGAAGCATGGGGTTAAATGTCTTCAGATTACCTCAACAAATTGACAACTAGAATGCCAAAGGTCTACAAGGCTGTAATTGCTGCAAATGGAGGATTCTTTGACGAAAGCAGTTTGAAGGACACAATTATTATTTCAATTAAAAATCCTTATAACCTTGTCAACATCTTGACTATATTTCCTATTCATTTTGCAACTCCTTTCATGTATGTTTTCATGGAAAACAAGGAACTGTCTAAGTTGAGCCTTTCCATAAGTCCAGTTCTTCAACTGTCTTCTGACTGTGATTAGATGGCCTTAGTCGATCGCTCATCATCTTCAATCATCAGTGAGTCGATGGCTTGAATGGTCTCGCTGGAAACGGAATACAATGTAATAATGTGCAGCATACAGTAAAGACCAGCAGTCGATTTATTTAAGCATTATTTTTAGCATTATTAGGCACCAGAGGTATTGTTGCCTACTGTACCTGTTCATTTTCCTGGGGTTTCGCATTAGGCGTAACACAGGCATCTGATGATAGTGTTAGCGAATAGCCCACTCCGTGACCAAAATCCCCAAGTCTACCTGTATTTTTGAAAGAGGGCTTGATTGGAGTCTATTTCTTTGGAGCATAGACCTATATAAAATAACTTAACTGGCTGAGATAGGCTACGAGGCTTAACAGCCCAATAGAAGTATGTTTTTTTATTAAGACTATTTACAATTGCAACTGGTCAAAAATGTAGCATCCTACATAAAACATTTAAAGAGAACTTGATAAATCAATGAGATATTTATTTTCACTGAATCTCTGTTTGGGTAATGGTTAGACTACAATTAGGGTGTGGAAATGTTATGCTCTTAGTACTGTAGCCTACTCCTGACCGTCACGTTGTACAGCGCCATATTTTACATTTCATCCTAACGGAAACCCTGAGGATTTCGTTTTTCGTTTTTCTTGGAATAGAAACACCATAATATTAATCAAATTATTTAAGTTAAATTTCTTAATCAATCCCAAATAAACTCAGCAAAAAAAGAAACATCCTCTCACTGTCAACTGTATAGTATAATGCAATTTAATTGAAAACTATCAGGGTGGTGCATGGGTAATATTAATACATACATTTTGCATAGGGCCACTTCTGGGGGGATTCTGGCAAGACATCAGCAGTGTTCGCTTAAATCTGGGAGACGGAAAATGAAGTCGGGCTGAGCCTGTCAGCCAGACTCAAGCCGATTTAAATCAGTTCTGGCACACCAGAATAGGGCCGTGCTGGGACTTTAAGAAAGAGGGTCATAAATCTAGATTGGTAGCAGTCTCTGCTGAGATGTTTATGTCTTTCCATTGGGCACAAACTTGTTTCACTTATTTCAAAGTAATTTGAAACAATGTCCGATATATCCCAGAAAAAAAACTATATGCTGGAGACTTGGGCAGCACTTCTTACTGGAGAATCGATCTATCTACAGTTGCCCTTCGGTCGCCCATTCAGGGTTTTAACAGAGCCCAGCCTTGCTTAGCTTTGATATTTGTAACTGACTATTACCAATGTGTTATCGTGGAAATTATTATTGAGAATCCTCCACTTTAAAAATTAAACAGATTTACAAAACAATATCATAGGAAAATGTCCCCTGGCAAGTTTTGGCAAAATAGTAAAATGTAACAATAGTTGACATTTTTCTTAGTACATTGCAGTCAGTGGGAAAAGACGAGTGTCACAGGGTTGATGTTTTTCTCAATACATCGCAGTCAGTGGGAAAAGATGAGTGTCACAGGGTTGATGTTTTTCTCAATACATCGCAGTCAGTGGGAAAAGATGAGTGTCACAGGGTTGACGTTTTTCTCAGTACATTGCAGTCAGCGGGAAAAGACGAGTGTCACAGGGTTGACGTTTTTCTCAATACATCGCAGTCAGTGGGAAAAGATGAGTGTCACAGGGTTGACGTTTTTCTCAGTACATCGCAGTCAGCGGGAAAAGACGAGTGTCACAGGGTTGACGTTTTTCTCAATACATCGCAGTCAGTGGGAAAAGATGAGTGTCACAGGGTTGATGTTTTCCTCAATACATCGCAGTCAGTGGGAAAAGATGAGTGTCACAGGGTTGATGTTTTTCTCAATACACTGCAGTCAGTGGGAAAAGATGAGTGTCACAGGGTTGATGTTTTTCTCAATACATCGCAGTCAGTGGGAAAAGATGAGTGTCACAGGGTTGATGTTTTTCTCAATACACTGCAGTCAGTGGGAAAAGATGAGTGTCACAGGGAGACAGACAGGCAGACAGGCAGGCAGGCAGACAGGCAGACAGACACAGTTTCAGGCAGACAGTTTCAAGTCAATCAAAATGTTTTATTTTAAGTACTAACATCCTCTTCAGAATTGATTCAAGAATTCATAAGAAGGCTCTTAGTTTCTAGAACTGCAAGACCATTGTGTCCAATGGAGGTCAAAAATGCTTTTGGATCGAGTGACTTTAAAATTCATTTTCTGGGTCATGGCGGTCCCCCGGTCACAAATTATGTAAAATTTGAGAAGATTCTATATTTTTAAACCTTCAAAAACGCCCCTATGACGCCCAATTAAGTCACTTCCTGTAAACACAGGAAGCTGAAATACCATGTTTGGCCTTCAGGGGACACTATTTAACAATGCCCTGAGTTTCAAGTCTTTACCGTTCTGCCGATGTCACTCAAAAGCACATTAACTCTAGGTCAGGCATCGAGTTAGGCATATCTTTCTGCCATGTGGTGGGGGGAGGTCGAGGGTTGAGAACCTAACCCTAAACCTAACTCTAGCTTTATGTCCACTCCCAGCTCAACCCTAACCATAACCAAACCCTAACTCTAACTTCTAGTCCACATCCCGGCTCAACCCTAAACCTCAACCCTAACCCTAGCTTCATGTCAACTCCAGGCTCATGCCTGACTCTAACCCTGCCCCTAACCCTCGCTTCATCTTGGCTCAACCCTAACCCTAACTTCTAGTCCACATCCCGGCTCAACCCTAAACCTCAACCCTAACCCTAGCTTATGTCCACATCCCGGCTCAACCCTAACTCCAATAGCTGAGCCAAGATGTGGAATTTAAGTATGCTCCCTCTAATTCTCTCTTTCTCTTTCTCTCTCTCTTTCTCTCGGAGGACCTAAGCACTAAGACCATGCCTCAGGACTACCTGGCCTCAGGACTATGACTCCTTCCTGTCCCCTGTCCACCTGGTCATCCTGCTGCTCCAGTTTCAATTGTTCTGCCTGCGGCTTTGGAACCCTGACCTGTTCACCGGACGTGCTACCTTGTCCCGGACCTGCTGTTTTGGACTCTCTCTCTACCGCACCTGCTGTCTCTAACTCTGAATGATTGGCTATGAAAAGCCAACTGACGTGTACTCCTGAGGTGCTGACCTGTTGCACCCTCTACAACCACTGTGATTATTATTATCTGACCCTGCTGGTCAACTATGAACGTTTGAACATCTTGGCCATGTACTGTTATAATCTCCACCCGTCACAGCCAGAAGAGGACTGGCCACCCCTCATAGCCTGGTTCCTCTCTAGGTCTCTTCCTAGGGAGTTTTCCCTAGCCACTGTGCTTCTACATCTGCATTGCCTGCTGTTTTGGGTTTTAGGCTGGGTTTCTATACAGCACTTTGTGACATCGGCGGATGTAAAAATGGCTTTATAAATAAATGTGATTGATTGACGACTGATGTGGTGGTGAAAACATGGCTAAGACACATTGATTAATTTAATTAATGTACTATGTGATAGCAGACAACATGATAGTATTGATAATGAGGCTTAAGTGCTAAAACAAGCTTAACTTGGATAGCTGTGGGAGATTAACTCATTACAATTATTACATTTTCAGTGTTCTGATTGATTACTTTGAAGTGGTGAGACAGAAAGACATACATAATGTATGGGCTTAGTTGAACAAATGGACATGAAAGAAACAGGAGGTCAGCAGGAAGACCATTTGGAACTGATTAAAGGCTTCTGAGGAAAAGCAGGATGCCAGAAGACAATATAACAAAGTCCCCTATTGAAACAGGACATATGGGAAGCTGTAAAGCTTGGGGAGGGGTCTGTGTAGGGAGAATACTATAAAGGCTGTGCTCTGAGATACAGAGTCAGCTGATTCCTAGGGCAGCTCCCTTTAATTGTGCTTCAATTGAATTCACAAGTTACTTGTATGAATGTCATAATTTGAAGATCATTTTCTCCACGACACTGACTGGTGGGGATTTTTTGATGTTGCAGTCACTCACCCGTTACTCAAACACCATGCACTTCCTCTCAAAGCCTGGGGATGAGGTTACTCATTCATTACCTATATGGGTGTAACACTTGTGCACCCTATGGGACCTGGTCAAAGGTAGTGCACTATATAGGGAATAGGGTGCCATTTGGGATGTAACTATGGTATTTTAATTAGCCATAATTTTTTCCAAGAAATCTAATGCATTACAGAACTAAACCCAATGATGTTGCTACCATCGTGCTCAAACCAAGTAAGTTATTTGGAGTGTACTATTGATTTCCAATGCATAAAACAAAGCTTGATGAAGTGAGCTTGCAGCATGATATATTATACCCAGGGGTTGAAATGGAAATGAATCACTCATGGAACAATCCAATGTAAAAGCCATGAATTCAATGTAAAAATGCACATTTTAACGTCAAAATGTCTGGATTATACCTGATCCACAAAGACTGGCTTTATTTAAAGAGGGACTTTTCTTCCAAGCTCTGACATCATGGACACCTGACTGTGAATGAGATCATTCTGTTGCATTCTTTGCTTAGTCATTGTTTACAGAGTAAATTTAGATGTCCTACCCTTAATGACTAATTAGTCCACAGCTATCTTCCTGGTGACTCTCAAAAGACTTGGCTTGACCACAAACCCAAGGGCTCTTTTAAATGTAACCAGTGCAACCATTGCAGAAATATTGCACAGAAAAAGTATTTTGTTGACACAGCTTCTAAAATAGAGTATAACGTTAAGAATTTAATTAACTGCAAAACCCCTCATGTCATCTATAGATTGGAATGTCCACAGTGCAAGGTGTTCTACATTGGACGGACAAAGAGACGCCTTCAAGACCGCTTAGCGGAACACAAGTTCGCCATACGGGTAGGTAATGAAGACTACCCCATGGCAAGACACTACAAGTCCTTACACCTTGGCAACCCTGCCTCCCTACAAGCTATGGGTATTGATCATGTTCCGGCCTCCATTAGAAAAGGGGACCGTCTTAAACAGTTAAACCAAGGGGATAGTTTTTGGATTTACAAACTACAGGCCACTAAGTACCCTGGTTTAATTTAATTTAAATCACCCTTCCTGTAGTGTTGTTGATAGGTCCATTTGCTGTCATCTAGTGGACATTTTGCTCAATTACCCTCAGCTATGTTTGGACTGTTGTTCATGTTTGCTGTTTTCTAGTGTACTATGGTATATATTGCTTTCTTTTTCTTGACACTCCTCCCAGTCATATTTAAGGTTAGAACTACCGTTCTAGGCGTTCTGATACTCCCAGCTTGGAGTTGTATTTTTTGATAACATAGCTACAGTATTTCACTATTCAATGTGTATAGTATTGCTTACTAGGTGTGTCCAATCAATTTTGTAACCACTCCCTCTTCAAATTAGGGCTAATTGGAAAAGCTGTTTTAAAAGAGGACGTTGTATTATTTCTTTGTACTCCCTTACAAAGGCCATGCAGCCGAAATGTTTTTTTTTTTATCTTTGTTTCTATACCAATAAAGGCATTTTAATTAATTATATGAAGAGCGCCTTGGTCCTTTCTTTTTAAAGATGTGAGTAATTGAACGAACAACAAGGGACGCTGCACACCTGGATCCAAATGGTCATTGTCACAGTGAGTAGGTTTTTGAATTCTATCAAAGAGAGCCTGCAGAAGTAAAATGTTGATTAAATTCATGAATTATATCAATTTCATCAGTAATGTGTCAGACGCTACATTCATTTGTAAGGGAACACTTTTCCAGAATTTATATGTATTTCCAGTAGTCAGTTAGTGTTAATATAATAATCAGACTTTGCTTTTCAAGGAAGTTTTACACATACATTTCTCAATTTTCAGAAGGATTGCCAGTCCCGGCCAGAGTCAGTACTTCTAGCCATGGCCCAGGCAACATCTCTATTGCGTATCAACTCCGATAATTCAGGTGTGAACCAAGGGTCCAATCTATTTTAAACTCTCAGTTTTTTAAACAGGGCATGCTTATCTGCAATGTTGTTAAAAACCGTATTAAAGTGACTTAGAGCCAATTCAGAATCCGGTATTGTCACTTATGCTCTCTCTCCGGCGCCTCAGCCGGATTGACAGGTTCCCTGATCCCGGGATCGTCCCTTTGGTCGGCGTCCTGCGGCTGAAGCCGCGTGTCGGGGAGGAGGTACTGTCACGTGTGTTCCCCCTCCGGCCTCTAGGTCACCAGGCTGCTGATTATCCCGCACACCTGTCACCATCGTCGAGCGCACCAGAGCCTCATGACACTCACCTGGACTCCATCACCTCCTTGATTACCTTTCATATATATATATATATATGTATGTGTATATATATGTATGTGTGTATATATATATATATGTGTGTGTGTGTGTATGTGTGTGTGTATATGTATGTGTGTATATATATATATGTATGTGTGTATGTATGTATGTATGTATGTATATATATATATGTGTGTGTGTGTGTGTGTGTCACTCCCGTTGGTTCCTTCCCCAGGCTTCATTGTTTCATGTCTGTTCGTGTTTCGTATTATGTTTTGTTTCTTTATTAAATCACTCACTCCATTAACTTGCTTCCTGACTCTCAGCCCACATCGTTATTGTTGATTTAGTAGAATCCCTCAGATTTGGACATGTGGGTTTAGTAATCAACTGAGTGAGGTTTAGGTTATTACAAAAATCCTTTAAACAGTCAGTCTTTGGTTCCCCAGGACAGGTTAAAGTATGACAAACATCTCAGAAGTAGAAAAGGAAGCGATTTAGTCAGAGAGACTAGTTAACAAACATTTCGTAATGGAGGGAGGGTGGTAGACTCCCAGAACAGTTACTTTAAAATTAGAACCTATGAAGACTTATAGAAATTCTAATTAGGACTGGACAAAGCCTTAGACACAAAGGTTACTTTTTGTATAGATGAATGAGCAACACCACCACCTTTGCCATCCGCCCTGAGAACCATAAATAGAAACCTCAGAATCCACAATTTTCTTGGATAACCATGTTTCTGATAAAATACAAATCTCTGGATCCGCCTGGTCAGCCCAGATCTTGATGTAGTCAATTTTTGGCAAAAGTCTGCGAACATTTAGGTGCATCAATTTCAAACCTTTTCGGGCTTTGAAATCACCTGGAGTGTCAAAAGCCAGACCATTACTTACCAACCTATTATTGCTAACCAAAGGCTGCATAGCGATGGAAATTAAATTGTCCAAATGGACCCCAATCTGCCATACATATACTTTATCTGTCACTGTTTACAATACAAATTAGTACAAACGCTAGGCAGTATCCTCCTTTATAGCCATAGCAGGGCTAGTAAAAGAGCATAAGAGTCAATTTCTTAGAGCTGCCTTGTAGTGATTAGATGTGTCCTTCGCTGTCAAATAAGCGTTTAAAACACGTTTGTATCCAGGGTCGCCCATTTTCCACATGTAGGCTGCCATTGTAGTTCTTTCTAGACCACACCAAATGGGAGACCCTGGATAAAAACATGTTTTAAATACTTTCTTGATAGCGTTAAAAGCTTATTTGATAGCGAAGGACACATTCAACACATTGAATCGTAAGTATTGTCCCTAGATATATTGGATATGCCTCTTTTGACTGGAAATGTTATTTTGGTGAAACCGAATAGTTTGGTTGATCAAGTACGCCAGGCTACGGAAGCTTCCACAACGAGCCATCTGTCAATGGCTTGTTTGCGGGACGGTCCGCTAATGCAGGAATAGGAAAGGCCCAGTGCACAACTTTTTATAAACATTTTTACTAAATGTATTTGAGTGTTTACCAGCATTTACAACTTGTCTGATGATTATCTGATAATACTTGTGGAATATGAAACACTTGCTTGGTACATGTTTTCCAGTTTCTTGAAGTACTTTGCAAATGCAACTTATTTCTACGTGGAAACTGAAATGCTATATTCATTCCTTTTCACTAGATGCTCTTATCTAGAGTAACTGGATCCATTTTCATACTGGCCCCTCACTGGAATTGAACCCACAACCTCAGCATTACACGCCCCATGCTCTACCAACTGAGACACAACACACCATAACAAACCACTTGATGTCTCAACGTACTCAATTACTGGATTGAGCATTTTTTCTTCATGGTGATTGAAAGTCTACAAGTGCTAACCTAGATGACCATCCTATGTGCAATACAGTGATGTGGTTTGTAAGGATGGTCAATTAATACTGCACAAAAAGTGGTTGTTTTCCATGTTATTTGATGTGGATGTTTTGTCTTTACCCATAACTCCTCTGTTCTCATCCTCCTAGCCTTCTACACCGTGAACCATCAGATCCCCCTCTCCACCCTCTCAGGGCTGGGAGTCTCAGACTATCAGATCCTCCTCTCCACCCTCTCAGGGCTGGGAGTCTCAGACTATCAGATCCTCCTCTCCACCCTCTCAGGGCTGGGCATCTCAGGCTCTATCAGATCCTCCTCTCCACCCTCTCAGGGCTGGGAGTCTCAGACTATCAGATCCTCCTCTCCACCCTCACAGGGCTGGGAGTCTCAGACTATCAGATCCTCCTCTCCACCCTCTCAGGGCTGGGCGTCTCAGGCTCTATCAGATCCTCCTCTCCACCCTCTCAGGACTGGTCGTCTCAGGCTCTGCACACTCTTGGATTGCATCCTACCAGGCCACTCCTACCAGGTGACAGATATCTCAGCTTGGATGTTGGCCCACCACCTCAAGCTCAACCTCGACAAGATGGAGCTGCTCTTCCTCCCGGAGAAGGCCTGCCCGCTTCAAGACATCTCCATCACGGTTGCCAAGAACCTTGGCACCCTGTCATTCTCTGCAAGCATCAAAGTAGTGACTTGCTCTACAAAATGTGGGTGTCAGAAAGGGCACCCCTAATTCCCGCGACTATGCCCTATAAAATACTACAAAAGTAGTGCACTTTATATGGATTAGGACACATATCCAGTCACACAGCTGAGTTAAAGGAGATAAGAGAACATGCCTATCGGTCTCTTCATAATCCTATTCTCCTTCACAAGTGATTGTGTCAATCAGAGCTTTATATTTCTTTGATTTGCAAAACAAGAGGAAAACAAACTGTCTTCATTGTGCTTTTTTATGAGGGAATAATCAGCACTAACACTTTTGTTTAATGAAACTGGTTTACTTTTGTTATGCAATGTGGCGTAATCTCAGTTACACAGACAATGCCAAAGCTAGTTTAAAGTGACACACACAACCTCTGCTCTTTCCAAAGTAAAGTTGAGACACTGACAGACAGGAAGTTAGATGAAAAGCCAAGTCATGATACACTCAATAACATGCATACAATAACTATACTTAAACAGTGTGTGTGTGTGTGTGTATTTGTGTGTGTGTGTGTGTGTGTGTATCTTTATCTACAGGTGGAAACAACCTACGGAGCACAAACTGGTTGAATCAACTTTGTTTCAATGTATTGTGATGTGGAATTTGACATAACAATATGTCCTCAACCACAGGATTATGTCATCATGGTAACCACATTTCAACATAGACAAACCATGTAAAAATCTGTTGAATTTGTACCGTTAAAACAACGTCAGATCTTCAACGATCAGAAAAAAACAGTAGGCTTAGCAGCACCTAATGGAGAACTGATCTATCTACAGCTACCCTTTAGTCTCCCATCAAGGGTTTTAACCAAGCCCTGCTCAGCTAGGATAGCTATCACTGACTATTATCAATGTCCTATCATGAGAACGACTGTTGAACACTCCACTTAAAAATGAAATAGATCCACTGTTGCTATCAAAGTCATTCCAAAGGGTAAGTTTAACAGAGCAAATTAAATGTGACCGTACTTTATCACTCATACATCATCAATGATGCTATTTATGCTTATATACTGTAGCATTTGCAAAGTCATCCACAGCTATTGTTTCAGCATTCGACTAAACATAAGCCTAGGGTTTCAAGCTCAGATTGATTTGAAATGTAATGATATTTAGTGATATTGAATTGTGTTTGGTTGTCAACAAAGCCAAATATCAACATTGGAAGGAGGTGTATCTTCTGCTTGGAAGATTTAAATTGCATTTAAAGTTTGACTTGATTTACTCCTATTCTTTAAATTACTTTTTGGTTGAGATGGAGGTGTGAATCCAACATAATGACATGCCACTGGCTTTGAGTAAGACCAGTGTGTCTATGTATGCAGATGACTCAACACTTTACACATCAGCTACCACAGCGACTGAAATGACTGCAACACTTAACAAAGAGCTGCAGTTAGTTTCAGAATGAGTAGCAATAAGTTAGTCCTAAATATTTCCAAAAATAATTAGCATTGTATTTGGGACAAATCATTCCCGAAACCCTAAACCTCAACTACATCTCGTAAATGAATAATATGGAAATAGAGCAAGTTGAGGTGACTAAACTGCTTGGAGTAACCCTGGAATGTAAACTATCATGGTCAAAACATGTTGATGCAGCAGTAGCTAAGATGGGGAGAAGTCTGTCTATAATAAAGTTCTGCTCTACCTTCTTAACAACACTATCAACAAGGCAGGTCCTACAGGCCCTAGTTTTGTTGCACCTGGACTCGTGTGGTCAGGTGCCACAAAGAGGGACTTGGGAAAATTGCAGTTGGCTCAGAACAGGGCAGCACGGCTGGCCCTTGAAAGTACACGGAGAGCTAACATTAATGACTTGCATGTCAATCTCTCATGGCTCAAAGTGGAAGAGAGATTGACTTCCTCATTACTTGTTTTTCTAAGAGGTGTTGAAAGTACCGAGCTGTCTGTTTAAAATACTAGCACACAGCTCGAACACCCATGCATACCCCACAAGACATGCCACCAGAGGTCTCTTCACAGTCCCCAAGTCCAGAACAGACTATGGGAGGCGCACAGTACTACATAGAGCCATGACTACATGGAACTCTATTCCACATCAGGTAACTGATGCAAGCAGTAGAATCAGATTTAAAAAGCAGGTAAAAATACACCTTATGGAACAGCGGGGACTGTGAAGCAACACAAACATAGGCACAGACACATGCATACACACACATGATAACATACGCACTATACACACACGTACACATGAATTTTGCGTTGTAGATATGTGGTAGTGGAGTATGGGCTTGAGGGCACACACTTAGTGTGTTGTGAATTCTGTAATGAATGTATTATAATGTTTTTAAAATTGTATAACTACCTTAATTTCGCAGGACACCAGGAAGAGTAAATACAAATAACAATCATTAATTTGTAGACAAACTGGAATTAAAGCCAGACTACTTAAAGCCAGACTGGGGCAGGTAGCATTCTCCTGGCACCAGCCAAACCCTGATTCGTCTGTCGGACTGCCTGATGGATGAAGTGTGATTAATCACCCAGAGAACGCTTTTCTACTGCTCCAGAGTCCAATGGCGGCGAGCCTTACACCACTCCAGCTGACGCTTGGCATTGTGCAGGGTGATCTTAGGCTTGTGTGCAGCTGCTCGGCCATGGAAACCCATTTCATGAAGCTCCAGATGAACAGTTATTGTGCTGACGTTGCTTCCAGAGGCAGTTTGGAACTCGGTAGTGAGTGTTGTAACTGAGGACAGACAATTTTTAAGCGCTACGCTCTGCAGCGGTCCCGTTCTGCGAGCTTGTGTGGCCTACCACTTCGCGGCTGAGCAGTTGTACGAGATCTTCAGTTTCTTGGCAATTTCTCGCATGGAAGAGCCTTAATTTCTCAGAACAAGAATAGACTGACGAGTTTCAGAAGAAAGGTCTTTGTTTAAGGCCATTTTGAGCCTGTAATCGAACCCACAAATGCTGATGCTCCAGATACTCAACTAGTCTAAAGAAGGCCAGTTTTATTGCTTCTTTAATCAGAACAACAGTTTTCAGCTGTGCCAACATAATTACAAAAGGGTTTTCTAATGATCAATTAGCCTTTTAAAATGATAAACTGGGATTAGCTAACACAATGTGCCACTGGAACACAGGAGTGATTGTTGCCTATATAGATATTCCATAAAAAAATCTGTAGTTTCCAGCTACAGTAGTAATTTACAACATTAACAATGTCTACACTGTATTTCTGATCAATTTGATGTTATTTTAATGGAGAAAAAAATGTGCTTTTCTTTCAAAAACAAGGACATTTCTAAGTGACCCCAAACTTTTGAATGGTAGCGTACAGCTTTGGCAGGATACATTGGTCCGGTTTCCCAGACATGGATTCAGCCTAAACTTGGACTAAAAAGCACCTTCAAAAGTTTTTCTTTATTTTTACTATTTTCTACATTGTAGAATAATAGTGAAGATATCAAAACTATGAAATAACACATATGGAGTCATATAGTAACCAAAAAAGTGTTCAACAACAGCTTTGCACACTCTTGGCATTCTCTCAACTAGCTTCACCTGGAATGCTTTTTCAACAGTCTTGAAGGAGCACTTGTTGGCTGCTTTTCCTTCACTCTGCAGTCCAACTCATCCCAAACCATCACAATTGGGTTGAAGTCGGGTGATTGTGGAGGCCAGGTCATCTGATGCAGCACTCCATCACTCTCCTTCTTGGTCAAATAGCCCTTACACAACCTGGAGGGGTTTTGGGTCATTGTCCTGTAGAAAAAACAAATGATAGTCCCACTAAGCACAAACCAGATGGGATGGCGTATCACTGCAGAATGCTGTGGTAGACATGCTGGTTAAGTGTGCCTTGAATTCTAAATAAATCACTGACAGTGTCACCAGCAAAGCACCATCACACCTCCTCCTCCATGTTTCACGGTGGGAACCACACATGCAGAGATCATCGGTTCACCTACTCTGTGTCTCACAAAGACACGGCGGTTGGAACCAAAAATCATCAGACCAAAGAACAGATTTACACCGGTCTAATGTCCATTGCTCGTGTTTCTTGGCCCAAGCAAGTCTCTTCTTCTTATTGATGTCCTTTAGTAGTGGTTTCTTTGCAGCAATTCGACCACGAAGGCCTGATTCACACAGTCTCCTCTGAACAGTTGATGTTGAGATGTGTCTGTTACTTGAACTCTGTGAAGCATTTATTTGGGCTGCAATCTGAGGTGCAGTTAAATCTAATGAACGTATCCTCTGCAGCAGAGGTAACTCTGGGTCTTCCATTCCTGTGGTGGTCATCATGAGAGCCAGCTTCATCATAGCACTTGATGGTTTTTGCAAATGCAATTGAAGAAACTTTCAAAGTTCATGAAATTTTTCGGATTGACTGACATTCATGTCTTAAAGTAATGATGGACTCTCGTTTCTCTTTGCTTATTTGAGCTGTTCTTGCCATAATATGGACTTGGTCTTTTACCAAATAGGGCAATCTTCTGTATACCACCCCTACCTTGTCACAACACAACCGATGTGCTCAAACGCATTAAGAAGGAAAGAAATTCCACAAATTAACTTTTAAGAAGGCACACCTGTTAATTGAAATGCATTCCAGGGACTACCTCATGAAGCTGGTTGAGAGAATGCCAAGAGTGTGTAAAGCTGTCATCAAGGCAAAGGGTGGCTACTTTGAAGAATCTCAAATATAAAATATATTTAGATTTTTTGGGGGGTGTCATTTCATAGGTTTCTTCACTATTATTCTACAATGTAGAAATTAGTAAAAATAAAGAAAACCCCTTGAATGAGTAGGTGTGTCCAAACTTTTGACTGGTACTGTAAATCAACTAGATTCAAATATTTATATATTGAACATATGTGATCTATCTGTACCCACAGCCTCCGGAAAAGTAAAGTACCAAGTACCAAACCCCCTTCAAAACATAAACTAAAAAAACAAACACTTAAGTACCCTTACATTTAGAAATTACACAAATAATATCAAATAAAACCTTGCTGGCCTGTATGGTCACAAACAACTTAATAAATAATATCTTTAATTATTGCTGCGTTTGCATTTAAAGCTGAAAACATTTCTCCAAGGCTTGGCCTACTCTGTTTTTAAGCTGCAGTGGTAATGCTGTATAAAAAACAAAGAGCTATTAAAAAAGAGTGGGAGTCTGTCTGTCTATTTGAACTGGTCTGTCCAGAGAGAGACACCTCCGATAAGGCAACAGACGAGAATCGCATCCATGTAAATGCCATTTAACTAGGTCTTCTTTAGTCCATGTAAATTATTTAGTTTTCTTTAATTCATATGTCTTTAGAACATGTCACTTCTTTAGTCCATGGCCATGTTCTAATATCCATACTAGTTATAGACCCCTTAGAATAAACCAGTGTATTGGGCATGCATTCAAAGTGGTATGCTAGCCTATAGTGTGAACAACGGGAACGTAGCTCTTCCTCTGTGGTGCCTCCCTGTCACGACAGAGTGATTTTACGCCTACTTCCTCTTCTTGAAGATCTTGAAGGTGTGTTTCTTGCGCCCGTTGCCCGAGTCAATCTCTTCGGCCGTGAAACATCTGTCCTCTTCCAGGGGGCTCTTCTTGGCCTGCATGTGGGGGATACGGCTGTCCCCCTTCCCCGACCGTGCATCAGGGTCAAAGGAGGCGGGGCATAGGGAGTGTGTGGAGTACGCAGGGGCGAGGGCGGGACTTCCTCCGCCGCGGAGCTCCCCGAGACTGGAGCTCTTCTCCAGGCCGTATGACATCACCAGGGTGCTGTCGATGGGAGCCCTGCTCCCATTGGAGCTGTGGCCCTGCTGGGGGAGGGGCTTTGGTGAGAGGGGGAGGGGCTTAGATATGTAGGTGCGCTGTGATTCGCCCTGGGACAGGAAGAGGGAGGAGTCTGAGTCAGACCGGTTCAGATCCCTGAGGGATGGAGAGAAGAGCAAGAGAGAGAGGAAGAGACAGAGCGAGAGTAGGTGAGAGAGAGAGGGATAGGGAGAAAGAGAGAGGTTAGGCTGATAAGATACATCAAAGATTGTCAGCAAAAACAAGCTTATAAAAAAGCAACTATCAAAAGCTTTCTACAGCAAATTGAAATCAGATCTTTACACTAGAATCTAGATCTACAGATAAATGAATTTAGCAGGGGGGGCACGTACAGGATTAAGGGATGGAGAGGGGTGAGGTAGGGGGTAGGTAAAGAGAAAGGGGTGAGGGATAGGGTAAGTAAACAGAGAGCGGGGAGAGGGGGGAGGGATGGGGGAGGTAAAGAGGGGAGAATGAAGAGAAGAAGGGAAGAGGATGGATGGAGGGCTAGAGGATTAACAAATGAAGCATGAGACTATACTAGTCCCATGTGGCTCAGTTTGTAGAGCATGTGGGACCAGTATGGAAAATAAGTATGAAAATGTATGCACTCACTATTGGAAGTCGGTCTGGATAAGAGCGTCTGCTAAATTACCAAAATGTAAAAATATAATGCATATGATCAACTACAGATAGCTTCAAAATCTCATAAAAGAGACATATATGAGAAACATGCATGGGTCAAGCCGGGCCAGCTCATCCAAGTCATGCTGAGTGTGAGTGTGTGTGTGTGTGTGTGTGTGTGTGTGTGTGTCTGAGTGTGTGTGTTACTCTATGCTTGAGCGTGTCGCCATGCTGAGAGAGATGGGTACCCAAAGCTGCAGGAGTCTAAGCGTTGGGATCTGGCAGTGAGTGTGTGTGTGGGTACCCAAAGCTGCAGGAGTCTAAGCGTTGGGATCTGGCTGTGAGTGTGAGTGTGTGTGTGTGTACACAAAGCTGCCAGAGCATTGTGGACTGGCTGTAGCGTTGCCAGAGCATTGTGGACTGGCTGTAGCGCTGCCAGAGCATTGTGGACTGGCTGTAGAGATCAGACAAAGCCTCCAGAGACTGGAAATAGGAGGAGTGGAAGAGCAGAGTGGAAAAACAAGTGCCTTCAGAGGACGGACAGACGGGGGGGGGGGGCAGTGAGTGGGGAGGGATGGGAGAGGGAGGAAGAGAAAGAAGGCATAGGAAGGGACTCCAGCTGGCCAATGGAGTGGCTGAAACTGGTGAGAGTGGGGCTGGGGTGGGCAGGAAGATTATAGACCACACCCCTTGCCCTGAGGACCTCCGGGTGAGCCCAGCCCCTCTACCAACCTCTGAAAGCTCAGGGCCAGTGAGGGGTCTCCCGGGCGCTGTCGCAGGGGCATCAGGTTGGGAGCTGACGGAGGAAAAGAACACAAAAACGTTATACACTGTATACTGCAGACACACATGCACACTCATCACAATGACACACAAATACAGTATAATCCTCCAGAGAGGAATGTGATATGAGGGTATGATACTGTACTGATAAAGCCTGCGAGTGTTTAGGCATAATGAAGCTGAGATTGGAGGTTGGAGCGTGCAGAGCCAGACTCAACTGCACCGTTGGAAAAATACTAAAGTCCTTAGCACACAGAGTCCCATGTATGTGTGCAGTAAAGTTTGCAGTATTCATATTTTTTTCACTCCAAATACATAAGAACAAAAACTTACAGACGCACACAAACGACTACATCAGTCCAGACGTGCATGCTCACACCCCCATCCCTAGTGCCCCCATTATTGTTTGCCACTTGGCCTTAAATTGTACCAATTCGTTTTTCTCGGTCACCCATGCTATTTCAATAATAAATCATAAAATCTTCCCAATGTGTTAATGATGGTGGATTGTTTGATTTCCATGCTTTAGTATACGTTTTTTCAAGATGAGCGATAAAAAGAGAATCGTCCAGCCCATTGGCTATCTCACTACACCCCCCGTGTGCCTTGAAATATGCAGACAGATGGAATAAAACTACATTTACATTGTAATACTTCTGACAGGCAACTTTCTTATTTCCCTCAATAAAATGCAAATCAATTTATAACATTTTTCACATGCGTTTTTCTGGATTTTTTTGTTGTTATTCTGTCTCTCACTGTTCAAATAAACTTACCATTAAAATGATAGACTGATCATTTGTTTGTCAGTGGGCAAACGTACAAAATCAGCAGGGGATCAAATACTTTGTTCCCCTCACTGTATATATATAAAATAAAATAAAAAACATCTATTTTCCTTTATTATTTTCCCTTAACCCTACCCTATTTGGAGTAAACTAATGGGCAACAACACTTAGGCTTCTACTTCTACTTGCATCACAATGCCCTTAACTGTTGTAATCTTTTGTTGTTTTTAATCTCATCCTTCAGCTACCATCAACGCCTCCCATCTATCTCCGAAGACCATCCAGTTTGATTTCTACTTTACCATATATTTTTAACTGTGCTGTTTAACAAAAGTTCCAAACCCATGTACATTTACGGACACAGTATATTTTACATTAGTTATCTTGTTGTTTTTAGTCTCACCATATAATGCAGAAATGAAAGTCATTTTGATATAATTTAAAAATGGGCAATCTGTTGTAGTAATGAGAGTTTCGGCACAGATACTGTATATACACTGAGTGTACAAAACATTTGGAACACCTGCTCTTTCCATGACACTGACTGACCAGGTGAATCCAGGTGAAACCCTTCTTGATGTCACTTGTTAAATCCACTTCAATCAGTGTAAATGAAGGGGAGGAGACAGGTTAAAATATGTTTTTTTAAACCTTGAGACAATTGAGACGTGGACTGTATGTGTGCCACTCAGAGGGTGAATGGTGAAGACAATATTTAAGTGCCTTTGAACAGGGTATGGTAGTAGGTGCCAGGCGCACCGGTTTGAGTGTGTCAAAAACTGCAACGCTGCAGCGTTTTTCAGGCTCAACAATTTCCTGTGTGCATCACAATTGTCCACCACCCAAAGGACATCCAGCCAACTTGACACAACTGTGGGGAGCATTGGAGTCAACATGGACCAGCATCCCAGTGGAATGCTTTCGACACCTTGTAGAGTTCAAGCGCCGACGAATTGAGACTGTTCTGAGGGCAAACTCAATATTAGTAAGTTGTTCCTAATGTTTTGTACACTCAGTGTATATAGGAAGTGACAGACATGCTAGAAATCATATTTTATCAGGCTTTCTTATGTTCTGAGAAAATAAAGTGTTCTGACTGAAAACCGAATGTGCAAATATCCTGGTGTAGCAGCCAAAAGATGTGGAGGGACAGAAAAACTGTAGACCTGCAAGTGGAGGTTAGTCAGCAACAGAGGAAGGACAGGAGAGGAGGATAAATAATAAGCACTCTTTTCTGAAGGAAGAGTGAAAAGGGAGTAAGAGTCTTTCAGTTGGACAGAATGTCAGATTTGTAGAGAGAGGGGGGAGAGAGAAGGAGAGAGGGGGGAGAGAAAGAGAGAGAAGGAGAAGAGAAAGAGAGAGGGG
>QNTS01005237.1:29607-50807 GCA_003317085.1 Hucho hucho | reverse complement strand
TGGCTGAACAATGTAAAGTCAGTTGGCTGAACAATATAAAGTCGGTTGGCTGAACAAGGTGAAGTCAGCTTGTAAAGTCAGTTGGCTGAACAATGTAAAGTCGATTGTCTGAACAATGTAAAGTCGGTTGTCTGAACAATGTAAAGTCTGTTGTCTGAACAATGTAAAGTCGGTTGGCTGAACAATGTAAAGTTGTTTGGCTGAAGAATGTAATGTCGGTTGGCTGAACAATGTAAAGTCGGTTGGCTGAACTATGTAAAGTCGGTTGTCTGAACAATGTAAAGTCGGTTGGCTGAACAAGGTGTAGTCAGTTTGTAAAGTCAGTTGGCTGAACAATGTAAAGTCAGTTGGCCGAACAATGTAAAGTCGGTTGGCTGAACAAGGTAAAGTCAGTTGACTGAACAATGTAAAGTCAGTTGGCTGAACAAGGTAAAGTCGGTTGGCTGAACTTACTTGGCAGTTAGGATCTTGTGATCAACGTCGTCCAGGGAGGAACTATGAGCCACTTGGAGCGTCCCAAACAGGGTGCTCCTCTTCTTCTTGATCTTGTCAGCCTATATCATCAGCAGCAGCAGCACCATCATAATTCACAAAACCACCATCATCAACTTTCTCACCAGGTTCTTGTGTGTGTGAGCGTGTGTGTTTGTTTCTGTGTATCTGTGTAACTAAATGACTATCGCCCCGTAGCACTCACTTCTGTCATCATGAACTGCTTTGAGAGGCTAGTTAAGGATCATATTACCTCTACCTTATCTGTCACCCTAGACCCACTTCAATTTGCTTACCGCCCCAATAGATCCACAGATGATACAATCTCCATCGCACTGCACACTGCCCTATCCCATCTGGACAGGAGGAATACCTATGTAAGAATGCTGTTCATTGAGTATAGCTCAGCATTCAACACTGGGCCGTTCGCACTACCCTCTGTAGCGCCTTACGGTCAGATGCCGAGCAGTTGCCATACCAGGCAGTGATGCCACCGGTCAGGATGCTCTTGATTGTGCAGCTGTAGAACCTTTTGAGGATCTGGGGACCCATGCCAAATCTTTTCAGTCTCCTGAGGAGGAAAAGGTTTTGTCATGCCTTCACGACTCTTCACGACTGTCTTGGTATGTTTGGACCATGATAGTTCGTTGGTGATGGTGACACCAAGGAACTTTAAACTCTCGACCCGCTCCACTACAGCTCCGTCGATGTTAATGGGGGACTGTTCGGCCCGCCTTTTCCTGTAGTCCACAATCAGCTCCTTTGGTCACATTGAGGGAGAGGTTGTTGTCCTGGCACCACACTGACAGTTCTCTGACCTCCTCCCTATAGGCCGTCTCATCGTTGTCGGTGATCAGGCCTACCACTGTTGTGTCGTCAGCAAACTTAATGATGGTGTTGGAGTCGTGTTTGGCCATGCAGTCGTGGGTGATCAGGGAATACAGGAGGGGACTAAGTACACACCCCTGAGTGGCCCCAGTGTTAAGTATCAGAGTGGCAGATGTGTTGTTGCCTACTTTTACCACCTGGGGGCGGTCCATCAGGAAGTCCAGGATTCAGTTACAGAGGGAGGTGTTTAGTCCCAGAGTCCTTAGCTTAGTGATTGACGCTGTATTGACGCTTTGCTTGTTTGAATGTTCGTCTGAGGGCATAGCGGGATTTCTTATAAGCGTCTGGATTATAGTCCCGCTCCTTGAAAGCGGCAGCTCTAGGCTTTAGCTTGATGTGGATGTTGCCTGTAATCCATGGCTTCTGGTTGGGATATGTACGTACAGTCACTGTGGGGACGACGTCATTGATGCACTTATTGATGAAGCCAATGGCTGAGGTGGTGTATTCCTCAATGCCATTGGATGAATTCCGGAACATATTCTAGTCTGTGCTAGCAAAACAGTCCTGTAGTGTAGCATCCGCGCCATCTGACCACTTCCGTATTGAGCAAGTCACTGGTACTTCCTGCTTTAGTTTTTGCTTGTAAGCAGGAATCAAGAGGATAGAATTATGGTCAGATTTGCCAAATGGAGGGTGGGGGAGAGCTTTGTATGTATCTCTGTGTGTGGAGTAAAGGTGGTCTAGGATTTTTTTCTTCCCTGGTTGCACATGTGACATTTAAGTTCGCTTGCATTAAAGTCCCCGGCCACTAGGAGCGCCGCTTCCGGGTGAGCATTTTCTTCTTTGCTTATGGTCTTATAGAGTTGGTTGAGAGCAGTCTTAGTGCCAGCTTCGTTTTGTGGTGGTAAATAGACAGCTACGAATAATACAGATGAGAATTCTCTTGGTAAGATAGTGTGGTCCATAGCTTATTATAAGGTACTCTACCTTTAGACGAGCAATAACTCGAGACTTCTTTAATATTAGACATTGCGCACCAGCTGTTATTGACAAAAAGACACACACCCCCACCCCTCGTCTTACCAGAGGTAGCGTCTCTGTTCTGCCGGTGCATGGAAAATCCTGCTAGCTCTATATAGTCTGTATCTTCGTTCAGCCACGTATTGGTGAAACATAAGATGTTACAGTTTTTAATGTCCCGTTGGTAGGATAATCTTAATCTTTGGTCATCCATTTTATTTTCCAATGATTGCCTTCCATTCTTCTCACTAACGTGGGAGTTTACTCGCTCGCCTCCGGATTTTCAGAAGGATGCCCGATCTGCGGCCCCTTTTTCAGCGTCTTTTCTTCACGCAAAAGTTGTGGATCTGGGTCTGTTCCAGTGAAAGCAGGATATCCTTCTCGTCGGACTCGTTAAAGGAAAAAGTTTGTTCCAGTCCGCGGTGTGTAATCGCTTTTCTGATGTCCAGAAGTTATTTTCGGTCGTAAGAGATGGTAGCAGCAACATTATGTACTAGTCACTTTAATAATGTTTACATACTACTACTCATCTCATATGTATATACTGTATCTATTCTACTGTATTTTAGTCAATGCCACTCCGACATTGCTCAATCTAATATTTATATATTTCTTAATTCCATTCTTTTACTTTTAGATTTGTGTGTATTGTTGTGAATTGTTAGATACTACCTCACTGTTGGAGCTAGGAACACAAGCATTTCACTTCACCCGCAATAACATCTGCTAAATACAGTGGAAAGAAAAAGTATGTCAACTCTTTGGAAATACCTAGATTTCTGTCATAAAATTTGATCTGATTGTCATCTAGGTCACAACAATAGACAAACACAGTTTGCTTAAACTAATAACACACAAACAATTATACGTGTTCATGTCTTTATTGAACACACCGTGTAAACATTCACAGTGCAGGGTGGGGAAAGTATGTGAACCCTTGGATTTAATAACTGGTTGACCCTCCTTTGGCAGCAATAACCTCAACCAAACGTTTTCTGTAGTTGAGGATCAGACCTGCACAACTGTCAGGAGGAATTTTGGACCATTCCTCTTTACAAAACTGTTTCAGTTCAGCAATATTCTTGGGATGTCTGGTGTGAACTGCTCTCGAGGTCATGCCACAGCATCTCAATCGGGTTGAGGTCAGGACTCTGACTGGGCCACTCCAGAAGGCGTACTTTCTTCTGTTGAAGCCATTCTGTTGTTGATTTACTTCTGTGTTTTGGGTTGTTGTCCTGTAGCGTCACTCAACTTCTGTTGAGCTTCAATTGGCGGACAGCCTATATTCTCCTGCAAAATGTCTTGATAAACTTGGGAATTCATTTTTCCGTTGAGGATAGCAAGCTGTCCAGGCCCTGAGGCAGCAAAGCAGCCCCAAACCATGATGCTCCCTCCACCATACTTTACAGTTGGGATGAGGTTTTGATGTTGGTGTGCTGTGGATTTTTTTCTCCACACATAGTGTTGTGTGTTCCTTCCAAACAACTCAACTGTCGTTTCATCTGTCCACAGAATATTTTGCCAGTAGCGCTGTGGAACATCCAGGTGCACTTTTGCAAACTTCAGCAATGCTTTTTTTGGACAGCAGTGGCTTCTTCCGTGGTGTCCTCCCATGAACACCATTCTTGTTTAGTGTTTTACGTATCGTAGAGTCGTCAACAGAGATGTTAGCATGTTCCAGAGATTTCTGTAAGTCTTTAGCTGACACTCTAGGATTCTTCTTAACCTCATTGAGCATTCTGCACTGTGCTCTTACAGTCACCTTTGCAGGATGGCCACTCCTAGGGAGAGTAGCAACAGTGTTGAACTTTCTCCATTTATAGACAATTTGTCTTATTGTGGACTGATGAACATCAAGGCATTTAGAGATACTTTTGTAACCCTTTCCATCTTTATGCAAGTCAACAATTCTTAATCGTAGGTCTTCTGAGATCTCTTTTGTTTGAGGCATGGTTCACATCAGGCAATGCTTCTTGTGAATAGCAAACTCGAATTTTGTGAGTGTTTTCTATAGGGCAAGGCAACTCTAACCAACATCTCCAATCTCGTCTCATTGATTTGACTCCAGGTTAGCTGACTCCTGACTCCAATTAGCTTTTGGAGAAGTCATTAGCCTAGGGGGTTCACATACTTTTTCTAACCTACACTGTGAATGTTTAAATGATGTTTCAATATAGACAATAATACAATAATTTGTGTGTTATTAGTTTAAGCACACTATGTTTGTCTATTGTTGGGACTTAGATGAAGATCAGATCAAGTTTTATGACCAATTCATGCAGAAATACAGGTAATTCCAAAGGGTTCACATACTTTTATGTGAACCCTTTGTGTATGTGACCAAAATGTTTTGATATGATTTGATTTGTGTATGTATGTATGTGTGTCTCACCCCCTCTTTGGCCTGAAGTAGTTGTTTCTCAGCGCTCTGTTTCTTGATGTTGTAGTACTTGACCTCGATCTCGTGGGTCAGCTGCAGCCAGGTCTTAAGGGCATCAGGGGGAGACCAGCAGGCCCGAGACTCCAGCTCCCGCTCCGCCTTCTTCAGGGCCATACGCACCTGGATACACATACACACACAAACGTATATACACAGGTATACGCACACACGGACGTATGCATGCACACACAAACAGATGGACACACACAGGTATACACACATACACCCATGCACGCTCACAGACATACACACATGAGTGTATGTTATGTGTGTGTAGGTGTGTGTAGAGGTGTGTATGCAGGTCAGTGGAGGCTCCTCAGAGGAGGAAGGGGAGGACCATCATCAGTGAATTTTATAAAAATGTCAATTGTAAAACATTTAAAAAGTTATCCTTTTTAGATAAAACTATCCTAAATATATTAATGGCACTAAATAATTGATTAAAACACACTGTTTTGTAATGAAGATCTACAGTAACCTCAACAGCACTTCGTAGGGTAGCACCATGGTGTAGCCGGAGGACAGCTAGCTTCGGTCCTACTCTGGGTACATTGACTTCAATACAAAACCTAGGAGGCTCATGGTTCCCACCTCCTTCCATAGACTTACACAGTAATTTTGACAACTTCCAGAGGACGTCCTCCAGCCTATCAGAGCTCTTGCAGCATGAACTGACATGTTGTCCACCCAATCAAAGGATCAGAGAATGAATCTAGTACTGAAAGCATAAGCTACAGCTAGCTAGCACTGCAGTGCATAGCATGTGGTGAATAGTTGACTCAAAGAGAGAGAAATACAATAGTTGAAAAGTTTTGAACAAATTAATTTCTTCAAAAATGAAGGATAAGCAAGAGAGAGAGAGTATACTTTTTTTTTGCTTACTTAGCTAGCAAATGCAGCTAGTTAGTTTAGCCTACTCAAACATGCTATGTTAGCTAGCTGGCTATCAAACACAACCCTGGAACCTTTCCAAGTCAAGGTAAGCTTTTGGTTTTACTAATTTATTGCCACCGGGGCCCGCCGGTGTAACTGCTAAACTGTTAACTGACTATACACTGTAAAGTTACTGCATGTTTGTAGTGGGTTTACGAATGCGTTACTTCTATTAGCTATGTTGACTATGACGTTACTTTAGCAAATATGGTGACAACGATGTAGGCTGTGTGTAGGTGTTTTCGCCTGGTCACATACAGCTGATGTGTTGTGCATTGAAGTCCACAAACGAAGGGAAAAGGTGAGAGGAGGAGAACACATAGATTCGAGAAGGAATACAACGTGGCTGCTATGAAAGTGAACTGTGTTTACGCGTGATCAGGGGTGTATTCATTCTGCCAATTCTGTTGAAAAAAATGGAAGCAAACGGAACAAAACTGTGATAAACATACCTGCATTTGTCCAATAGAAACTGTTGTTTGCAACTGTTGGACTAACGATTACACCCTAGATCAACTAGATGCAGGCAGTATGCAAGGCACTATTGAATGTGTTACTATCTGTCCAAGTGTCACTGTCTTTAAAAAAAATGTATTTGCATACCAAATGAACAAAATAATAATAATAAATTGTTTGTGTGATTTTCAAAACTTTTAAATTTAATTGAGAGAAATATAATCTCTATTGTTCTGTATAAAATGTTTAATGTTGATTGTATGAATCTCAAACTTGATTGTATTACATTTACTTATGCAAACATTGTATTATGTTGTTAGATGTTTAAATCCTTATTCTACCAAAATAACAGGTGTTTCGGTGTCAATCGTAGAGATAAATAGGACTCTAGATGGAAATAACTCGTTTTGGTATAGACATTGTCATTGAGGGCTTTCACTATTTTAAAAGTAGTCATCTGAGTGGGGATTCCTATGGGTTGGGAGTGATCAGCCAATGATTGGAGAGCATTGTCTTCTTCAAATTGGGTTGCCTATGGTTTGTAAACCAAAGACTAATGTAATATCCAGGAGCCTAGATCAAGATTTATACAAGGACATTGGTCCAAAGATCCAGGCCCAGTGAGTTGAGACCATGACAAGTTAAAGAGCAAATTTGAAGACCACTAGATCAAGAGTCCATGGGTCCTTTCTTCAATGTTGTTTTTGTCGCACTGCTTTGCTTTATCTTGGCCAGGTCGCAGTTGTAAATGAGAACTTGTTCTCAACTGGCCTACCAGGTTAAATAAAGGTGAAATATATATATATATTTTTTTAATTGTAAGAGTAAACTTGAGTACAGTACAGTAAACCACAATTCAGTACAGTAGAGTACAGTCCAGTACAGTAGGGCAGGGGTTTTCAAACTTTTCTTGCCCAGGGACCCCCCACCCAGGTAAATCGACAACCCAGGGACCCCCATCATATGTGACTCGTTTCAGGAAACCAGGCATATGTCGCGGGTCACTACTTCACAGGAAAGCCATTTGAACATTTGAGCAGAATTACTTTCCCATTGTTCCTCAAATGCAGTGTATGATATACCATTTTGTAGCTCTGTGTGTCTGCTTTTATCCAATGTAAAAAACACAATTTCATATTTTGCTACATAAGACCGAATCAAGGCCGTCGGTCACATTTGTTAGAAAAAAAAAATCTGATCTTGTCTTCTCATCAGGTGAATGATAAAGGCAAGTAGAAGTAATCAACATTTTAAAATGAATAGACTTGGTGGAAAGCTTCTGTAAAGCGTCTGTAAATGTGAAATAATAGTTTTTGCTTTGTCATTATGGGGTACTGTGTGTATATTGATGAGGGGGGGAAAAACTATTTAATCCATTTTAGAAAAAGTCTAATGTAACAAAATGTGTAAAAAGTCACGGGGTCTGAATACTTCCCGAATGCACTGTATACAGGCATATTTATTTATGTGTGTGTGTATGCATTGTGTGTGTGTGTATGCTGTGTATGTACAGTATGTACAGGTGTATGTGTAAACAGGTGTGTGTATGTACAGGTGTACTGTATGTGTGTATGCAGTGTGTGTACCTGATCCAGCTCTTGCTCAGCGTATTTCTGCCTGCTCCACTCGTTCTCTGTTCCCTCCCGTAGCTTACTGAGTCTCTGGGCCTCTTGCTTGGCTTCGTGGATCTCGTCCCTCAGACGTTGCTCCAACGTTACCTTCTCAACCTCCACACTACGATGCTCCTCCTGAGCGATCTGCAACCTACAGAGAGAGGGAGAGAGGGAGAGATGGGGGAGAGCGAGAGAATGAGAGAGAGAAACAGAGAGAGAGAGAGAGAAAGAGACGGGAAAGAGAGGGCAAAAGAAGATAGTGGCAGGAGATGAAGTGAAGACAGAAAAAGTGAAATAGTGAAATAGAGAGAGAGGATTAATAAACTACTCTTCACCCGGAAGGACACTGACATCGTTCCCGGAGACATCGTTCACGCTGCTCGTTCCGTGAGTAAGCGAATGCTCTTACCACTGCCTCTCCCAAGCATCTTTGACCGGTGTTTTTGGCTTACTGCCCCACATACTGCTTGTATCCACAGCACTAACTTACGAGTTGGTGATCTCCCGCTCGTTTAGTAAAGTGCAGCCAGGATCCATACAGTGAGCAAGTTCTCCGCTTTCTATCTGTTTATCGTACTGGTGCATGTGTGATAAAGTGTGTGTTGCTTGTGTGTGTTTGCCATTTCACTGGCGTAGCTTGTTTTTCGGGAGGTGGGGTGTGGGCTGTGTTCACAAACATTTTAGCTCACAACAAGCTTGTAATACAAGACAGGAAAACACAGCAAAACTCAATGCAAATGAGGAATACGTATTAAGCACTACACTCCAGGAACTACTTGATCAACAAAAAGAGTTCTATAAAGATCAAATAGATCTGCAGGAAAATAATCTGAAGTCCTTCCTGCAACTCTTTATGGATTCTACCAACAAAAGGGTTGATGATCTGTTTAAGGATGTAATGTAATTTAAACACACTTTGGAATTTACGCAGTCGGAGGTGGAGTAACCAGCCAGACCGCACTCAAAACCATGTCTGAGGATTTCGCAATTATCCAAACAACACTTGACAAGCACTTTTCCAAAGGAGGCTACCCCGAAAACCAATCAAGGCGCAATAACAATTGAATTGATGGAATTGAGGACGTCAAGACTGAAACACAGAAGTCAAGGCCAAGAAACTCCTGGCAGAGCAACTCAAACTGCACCCTAAACTCATCAAAATGGAGAGGGTGCATAGGAATGGCACTTTCTTCCTTGATGGATGGCCCAGATCTATAGTGGTGAAACTGCTCAGGTTCAAAGGCAAGGAGGATATTCTCAGGAGAGCCAAGAGCCTGAAGGGAACCAAAATCTTCATCAATGAAGACATCTTGGAATAGGTCCTCCTCAAAAGAAAATAACTGCTGCCACAACTAAATGAAGAATGAAAGAAAGGCAACATTGCATACCTGAAGTATGATCAGCTGGTAGTTCACCCCCCCCCCCCAGATGCACAATCGAGAGCATCCTGGCGGGCTGTATCACCGCCTGGTACGGCAACTGCTCCGCCCACAACCGTAAGGCTCTCCAGAGGGTAGTGAGGACTGCACAACACATCACCGGGGGCAAACTACCTGCCCTCCAGGACACCTACACCACCCGATGTCACAGGAAGGCCAAAAAGATCATCAAGGACAACAACCACCCGAGCCACTGCCTGTTCACCCCGCTATCATCCAGAAGGCGAGGTCAGTACAGGTGCATCAAAGCTGGGACCGAGAGACTGAAAAACAGCTTCTATCTCAAGGCCATCAGGCTGTTAAACAGCCATCACTAACATTGAGTGGCTGCTGCCAACATACTGACTCAAATCTCTAACCACTTTAATAATAAAAAATTGGATGTAATAAATGTATCACTAGTCACTTAAACAATGCCACTTTATATAATGTTTACATACCCTACATTACTCATCACATATGTATATACTGTACTCTATACCATCTACTGCATCTTGCCTATGCCGTTTGGCCATCGCTCATCCATATATTTATATGTACATATTATTATTCATTCTTTTACACTTGTGTGTATAAGGTAGTTGTTGTGAAATTGTTCGATTACTTGTTACAGTGAGGGAAAAAAGTATTTGATCCCCTGCTGATTTTGTACGTTTGCCCACTGACAAAGAAATTATCAGTCTATAATTTTAATGGTAGGTTTATTTGAACAGTGAGAGACAGAATAACAACAAAAAAATCCAGAAAAACGCATGTGAAAACGCATGCTCTCCAAGGATGTCAGGGACAAGATTGTAGACCTACAAGGCTGGAATGGGCTACAAGACCATCACCAAGCAGCTTGGTGAGAAGGTGACAACAGTTGGTGCGATTATTCGCAAATGGAAGAAACACAAAAGAACTGTCAATCTCCCTCGGCCTGGGGCTCCATGCAAGATCTCACCTTGTGGAGTTGCAATGATCATGAGAACGGTGAGGAATCAGCCCAGAACTACACAGGAGGATCTTGTCAATGATCTCAAGGCAGCTGGGACCATAGTCACCAATAAAACAATTGGTAACACACTACGCCATGAAGGACTGAAATCCTGCAGCGCCCGCAAGGTTCCCCTGCTCAAGAAAGCACATATACATGCCCGTCTGAAGTTTGCCAATGAATATCTGAATGATTCAGAAGACAACTGGGTGAAAGTGTTGTGGTCAGATGAGACCAAAATGGAGCTCTTTGGCATCAACTCAACTCGCCGTGTTTGGAGGANCATTATGCTTTGGGGGTGTTTTTCTGCTAAGGGGACAGGACAACTTCACCGCATCAAAGGACAGGGCCATGTACCGTCAAATCTTGGGTGAGAACCTCCTTCCCTCAGCCAGGGCATTGAAAATGGGTCGTGGATGGGTATTCCAGCATGACAATGACCCAAAACACACGGCCAAGGCAACAAAGGAGTGGCTCAAGAAGAAGCACATTAAGGTCCTGGAGTGGCCTAGCCAGTCTCCAGACCTTAATCCCATAGAAAATCTGTGGAGGGAGCTGAAGGTTCGAGTTGCCAAACGTCAGCCTCGAAACCTTAATGACTTGGAGAAGATCTGCAAAGAGGAGTGGGACAAAATCCCTCCTGAGATGTGTGCAAACCTGGTGGCCAACTACAATAAACGTCTGACCTCTGTGATTGCCAACAAGGGTTTTGCCACCAAGTACTAAGTCATGTTTTTCAGAGGGGTCAAATACTTATTTCCCTCATTAAAATGCTAATCAATTTATAAAAAATTTCACATTCGTTTTTCTGGATGTTTTTGTTGTTATTCTGTCTCTCACTGTTCAAATAAACCTACCATTAAAATTATAGACTGATCATTTCTTTGTCAGTGGGCAAACGTACAAAATCAGCAGGGGATCAAATACTTTTTTCCCTCACTGTAGATACTACTGCATGGTCGGAACTAGAAGCACAAGCATTTTGCTACACTCGCATTAACATCTGCTAACCATGTCTATGTGACCAATAAAATGTGATTTGATTTGGAAGGCGCATGGCCATGCGGTACAGAACTCAATATGGCCTTTGCATGCCACAATTGCATCACACCCTCCATACGGAACCTTCGAACACATTTTCGAATCAAGCATAAATTGGCTTTTAGTCTAGGCCCCCGCAAATAATTAGTTCACTGTACAACTAAAACAATCTCGGTCGACCAACAGCCTAATGACCAAACAATCGACCAGTCGACTAATTGGGGTCAGCCCTAGTTGTCTATCAATTGTTTTCTTTGGTGAAAATAAACAAAACAATCCTGTTATCTAAAACGGACATATCAATTTAACTGATAAGGAATGAGTAGTTTACTTCCTGGTGAAGTTTCAGTAAGAAACAAAACACCAATATTGCCCATATAAGGAGTGGGAGGATGTTCTACAACTCTTAACAGCAGGGGGAGCTGACAGGAGGACGGAGAGCAGCCTTGGGAGGTCAAAAGTCACAAAAACAGACAGGCAGGCAGGCAGAAAGGCAGACAAGCAGACAGACATGCTCTTCACAGAGCCAGAAAGAGGTGATAGATGAAATGAAGGGAAGAGAAAGTGGGGAAGGAGAGCAGAGCAGGGGAGGGGAAGAAAAGGGGGCGACAGTTGGGGGGACTGAGGGAATGGGGGTGAATGTTTTTGAGCCTGCACGTGACTGTGTGTGTATTTTGGAGAGGGGGGGGGGGGTATATTTCCAGAATGAAAAAGAGAAAGATATTTTGAGAGGTGACACACCCTTTCATAGAGAACAAAGGGATTAGCTAGAGGAAATAGAATGGATCTATGGGTTGATCCCTGTTTGTGTCTGCGTGTGCATTTCTCTGTGTGTGTGTGTGTGTTATCTGCATGGTCTCCATGGAGAGAAGTGAGTGTGTCGATGTGCCCTTGAGCAAGGCACCTACCCCTAATTTGCTCCAGGGGCACCGTACTACTATGGCTGACCCTGACCCTAAAACAACACATTGCACTGCACGTATACGGCGTATGTGACAGTAAAACATCCATTTAAAAATAATAATAATTACTCTGTGTTTACCATTTGTAGTTCCACACAAATGACAGTTCCACACTTTCTTGTGATTCTTCATCTATGTTGTTGTTCATGTGTTATAAGACCAGACCATACTGTCATTCAGTTAACCTTTATTTAGCCAGGTATACTATTGAGAACATTTGCCTTTTACAGCCTAGTTGGTCCAGAAGTGAACTGAACAATGTCTCTGTCTGCAGAGAGCTAAACCCTACAGACCATCATCCTAATTTGAGAGATCTGAAATTAGCAGGATTTGAGCCTGCAGCCTCCATGGTTACATAACGTATTAAAACAGTGCGCGTGTGTGTGTTATGGTCTGAGACAGTCTGGCTGTATTCTCAGAGAACTGCCTGGTCTTTGCCCATGTAAGGGCCTTAGACAGAACCCTACGTCACTAAGCACTGACAGCAGGCCCCCAATGTCCGGTGGGGAGTGTGAAGTCACCAGCTCTGCTGGACGGCTACTGCGTAGCAACCAAGCGGTGTCAAAAGCCCTGGTCTGCTCTAGAAAGCCTATTTAATTTACAGCAGAACGGCCCCCCGACATTTTTAGACTGCCGTTTTGGTCAGAAAAATGTGTTTATTATGATCAAGTTCAATCCCCACAATGAATTATTTTAATGTTTGCTACAAATCGAGATATTTAATGAAAAATAGTGACCCATTCTGACTCCTACATTTGTCTTCACACAGGACCACGTGCTGACACAGACCAATCACAGGCAGGCTAAAAGGAGGCTAGCGCCCTCATACACGCTCTGTGCACGTGCATCACATTTTGTTGTGTTACATTCTGAATTTAAAATGGATTTAATTGAGATTTTTTTTGTCACCTTATGTCAAAGTGGAATTATGTTTTCGAAAGATTTACAAATTCATAAACATTTTTAAGCTGAAATGACTTGAGTCAATAAGTATTCAAACCCTTTGTTATGGCAAGCCTAAATAAGTTCAGGAGTAAAAACGTGCTTAACAAGTCACATAATAAGTTGCATGGTCTCACTCCGTGTGCAATAATATATCTCTCAGTCCAGCATATTCAACCACAAAGACAAGGGAGATTTTCCAATGCCTCTCAAAGAAGGGCTCCTTTTGGTAGATGGGGGACATTGAATATCCATTTGAGTATGGTGAAGTTATTAATTACACTTTGGATGGTGTCACTACAAAGATACAGGCGTCCTTCCTAACTCAGTTGCCAGCGAGGAAGGAAACTGCTCAGGGATTTCACCATGAGGCCAATGTTGACTTTAAAACAGTTGCCAAAAAAACTAAGTATGGATAAAAAACATTGTAGTTACTCCACAATACTAACCTAATTGACAGAGTGAAAAGAAGGAAGCCTGTACAGAATAAAAATATTCCAAAACATGCATCCTGTTAGCAACAAGGCACTAAAGTAATACTGCAAAAAGTGTTATGTTTGGGGTAAATCAAATACTGTCACACCCTGATCTGTTTCACCTGTCTTGTGCTTGTCTCCACCCCCCAGCAGTTGTCTCCCATTTGTCCCCATTATGTTCTGTGTATTTATACCTGCGTTTTCTGGTTGTCTGTGCCAGTTCGTTTTGTATTGTCAGGTCATTCCAGTGTGTTTTCCCGTTTTACCTGTTTCTCAAGTTTTGATTTCTAGTCTTCCCGTTTCTTTTATTTATATATTTTTTACCCCTTTTTCTGCCCAATTTCGTGGTACCCAATTGGTAGTTAAAGTCTTGTCCCATCGCTGTGGATGATGTTTAAAATATTTGTTGGTCTGATGTGATTAATGAGGCGCTGCACTTGATTAGTTTATGAAATTGCTTCTTCCAACTATTGATAAACATGCACCTGTTAACCTGTTTGGGCTAGGGGGCAGTGTTCGGAGGTTCGGAGAGTCTGGCGTGCCCAAAGTAAAATGCCTGTTACTCAGGCCCAGAAACTAGGATATGCAAATAACACTCTGAAGATTGTAAAACTGTTAAAATATTGTCTGTGAGTATAACAGAACTGATATGGCAGGCGAAAACCTGAGGAAAACGCATCCCGATTATTTATTTTTTTACTTCCCTGTCCATTCTTATCTTTTCCCTATTGAACAATGAAAGGAATAGCTCCCAGATTGCAGTACCTATGGCTTTCACTGGATGTCAACAGTCTTTAGACAAGGTTTCAGGCTTTTATTTTGAAAAATTGAATAAGTTGTTTATTTTCAAATCCATGTGTCCCTCATTCTGTCTGTAGTCTTGCGGTGCAAGTGACTGAGAGCGCGCTCTTCGTTATTTATCTCCGGTATTGAACATACTACATTCCGTATAAAATTTTATCGTTTATTTACATATTAGGGTACCTGAGGATTGATTAGAAACGTTGGTTGACTTGTTTAGACAAAGTTTATCAGTAACTTTTTTAGGTTTCCTATGCCTGTATGTTGAATAACTGGAACGTGTGGATTACAGAACAAAACGCGCCAACAAAACTGAGTTTTTGGGATATAAGGAGGGACTTTATCGAACAAAAGGACCATTCTTTGTGTTCCTGTGACCCGTGGGATTGCAACCAGAGGAAGATCTTCAAAGGTAAGTGATTTATTTTATCGCTATATTTGATTTTGTAATGCATGCGCTGGTTTGAAATATATTTATATGCAGGAAGTATGTGAGGCGCTGTCCTCAGACAATCAAATGCTATGCTTTCGCTGTAAAGCCTATTGTAAATCGGACAACGCTGTTCGATTACCAAGATTCTAAGCTAAAGAATGTTGTACGACACTTGTATTTTCATGAATGTTTAATATTACTATTTTTGTAATTTGAATTTGGCGTTCTGCATTTCACCGGATGTTGTTGTAGGTGGACCGCTAGCGTCCCACTGATCCCTAAGAAGTTTTAAACAAATCATGTGTGTCCATGTATGCTGATGTTGTTTCAACCATATACGCATCAGCAACCACAGCTAATGAACTCACTGAAACCCTTAACAAGAAGTTGCAGTCTGTTTTGAAATGGGTGGCCAGTAATACACTGGTCCTGAACATCTCTAAAACTAGGAGCATTATATTTGGTACAAATCATTCCTTAAGTGCTAGACCTCAGCTGAATCTGGTAATGAATGGTGTGGCTGTTGAACAAGTTGAGGAGACTAAATTATTTGGCATTACCTTAGATTGTAAACTGTCATTGTCAAAACATATAGATTCAATGGTTGTAAAGATGGGGAGAGGTCTGTCCATAATAAAGAGATGCTCTGCTTTTTTGACACCACACTCCAAAAAGGAAGTTCTGCAGGCTCTAGTTTTGTCTAATCTTGATTATTGTCCAGTCGAGTGGTCCAGTACTGCAAGGAAAGACCTACTAAACTGCAGCTGGTCCAGAACAGAGCGGCACGTTTTGCTCTTAATTGTAATCAGAGGGCTGATATTAATACTATGCATGCAAGTCTCTCTTGGCTAAGAGTTGAGGAGAGACTGACTGCATCACTTCTTCTTTTTATAAGAAACATTAATGTGTTGAAAATCAACCAAAACTTACAAACAGCTCTGACACACACATGCATCCCACCAGACATTCCACCAGGGGTCTATTCATAGTCCCCAAATCCAGAACAAATTCAAGAAAACATACAGTATTATATGGAACTTCCTTCCATCTCATATTGCTCAAATAAACAGAAAACTTGGTTTCAAAAAACAGATAAAGCAACACCTCACGACATAACGCCTCTCCCCTATTTGACCTAGACAGTTTGTGTGTATGCATTGATATGTAGGCTACGTGTGCCTTTTTAAAAATGTATGTAGTTCTGTCCTTGAGCTGTTCTTGTCTAATGATGTTCTGTATTATGTCATTCTGTATTATGTTTCATGTTTTGTGTGGACCCCAGGAAGAGTAGCTGCTGCTTTTGCAACAGCTCATGGGGATCCTAATAAAATACCAAATAACGTACGGTCGAGAACCGTGTGTCCCCCGAATCACAACCCAGCCGAGCTGCACTGCTTCTTGACACAATGCCCGCATAACCCGGGGGAAACATTGTACACCTGGCGACCGTGTCAGCGTGCATTGCGCCCGACCCGCCACTGGAGTCGCTAGAGCGTGATGGGACAAGAACATCCCTGACGGCCAAACCATCCCCTAACCCGGACGACAGCGGGCCAATTGTGCACCGCCCCATGGGTCTCCCGGTCGCGGCCGGCTGCGACAGAGCCAGGACTCGAACCAGGATCTCTAGTAGCACAGCTAGCAATGCATTTTTTGAGTCAGTCTGATCAGTCGGTCATAGTCTTGACCAATACAAAGGACTTATGTAAAAGTAAATGTTGTAAAATAAACTTTGCATAAACCCTTAACTTAAAATAACTTAAAAAACAACTGTTATTTTGCGTTGATTGAATATTCAATATAAATCTAACAAACACAACACAGTCAAAATAATAATACCTTAGGTTCACTTGTAAATGTTCTGTACCGCGGGGATAAAAAAATGTGTACAGGCCGGTAAATGATTAGAGTGAACCCCAAGTGACCTTAGTTGCAAGCAATTGTCCATTCATACATTCAGAATGCAATAACCACCTGTTCCACACAGGAATAGCAATGATAAGGATTCACTATCTTTTCATCAACAACTGAACACATAACCCAACGGAGTAAATCACAATAAAAACAAATGAAATACTGCTTGGGAAAAGTTGTAGTCAGTTAGTCAGTCAGTCATTGCAATCTGCCAACAGATCCAGCGGAGAAAAGCCCAGAGAACAGCTGATACCAACTGAGATTTGTAGTTGTCCATCAATAGAAATGAGTGGATCCGATCCTTGTTAATCTTATGACACTGCTACAATGCACACTGTTAAATATCTAAAGGAGGTATGGAACTGAGGGTTTAACCATCTTTGCGCAGATAATGCTGGCAATTTCATGGGAAAATAAAGGGGAAGCATCGGGAGGAGAAGCACTGATCATTCGGGGCCATCACACCCCCGCCCCCCTTTTAAAAAAGTCAACCATTGCTGTGGAAGCCACATCTTCGCCTGGGAAACAGAGATAAGTCTCCCCCTCATTTTCCGCTCCAAAGATATTCAGGACTTGGCGGTGCTCACTCTCCTCAGCTGAGGTGTAACAGGCCTTCAAGCGTGAGACTTCTGGGTCCCGGAATCCGACAAAAGCCTCGTCATCATTTTCCTCTTCAAAGACATATCAGGACCTTGCTGTGCTCAATCTTTTCCAATTCTTCAGCTGAGGGGAAACAGGTCTTAAGGCTGGGAGACATGGACAAGGCGCATATTGTCACCTGTGTCTTTCAACGCTCTGTAGTTCAGAGGGCCCATCTGCTCCACAATCCTATATGGTCCTTGCCATTTAGGAGCGAGTTTGGCCAATAATACATTTTTCAGCTTTTGAGTACAGATTGGAGCGTAGCCACACCCTATCACTGATCTGGAAATGCATGTCTCATCTCTTCTTATCACAGTTCCTCTTCTGCTTGAGGCGGGCCTTGATCAGGTTCTTTGAGACAACAGCTCTTGTGGAGATGGAATACCTGGTCATACTGTAGCATGCATAGTCTGGAGTAACCTGTTGAGGCTGTAGCACCATGTCCAAGGGTCCTCGGAGGGGATGACTCTGGTTCAGCTCTGCAGGGTCAAAACTAAACTCGTGAAGGTGTTTGTCCCAGTGTTTGAGCTGGGTCCCTACATAGGAAACAACCATCTTCAAAGTTCGATTCACCCTCTCAGTGAGGTTGGTCTGTGGGTGATAGGCCATGGTCAACTTCCGTCTCAGGTTCCATCTTTGGCAGCTCTCCTCTATCAGATATGAATTGGGAACCTCAGTCAGGCAGGATGTGATCAGGCACTCCCCAGCGAGACAGGATCTCTTTTGTGAGGATGTTAGAGACTGTCCTTGCTGTGGTCTGGCAAAGGGCAAAGAGCTCCACCCACTTGGAATAGTAATCAACAAAAACAAGCATGTACACATTCTTATGATTTAAGCTTCGAGGAAATGGACCCATCAGATCCACTCCTACCATTTCACAAGGTCGGGTAACCACTGTTTGTTGCAACTTGCCAGCAGTCTTCCAACCTTCTGGTTCGTACACTTGACAAAAGAATAATAATAATCTGTTTTGGTTGAGTCTTGACTGCAAGAAGGACAATAGTACATGTAAGATGAGCGCCACTGATACCATCATCAGGAGCTTTGGTTAAAGAACCTGGAACAGTATTGTACTTTCCATTTCTGTATTCTACAGTCAGGTGCTTGGTTTGTTGGTCTTGAACACCTACACAAGGAAGAATTGTCAGGAAAGTATCTTCATTCCAGGTTCCTGCACCTTTCCAAAGCCCAGACAACTGCAACTTTCTCGGTTTTGGAATAGTTCCGTTCCGCTCCATTCAACAGGCGAGCACCAGCAGTTCTTCAGTGCCAATTACAGTCTTTTGGATTAGGACAGAAAGAACTACAAAATCACTTGCATCAGTGTAAACAACAAAAGGACAATCAAAGTTGGATGACACAAACTGGGAGGTGTGATAAGGTGTTGTATCAGGGTTTCAAACGAGGTCTGTCAGTCTGCCGTCCATCGGAACTTTGGTCCTTTCCACGTTGAGTGGTTCTGCCACCAGGGAGAAGTTTGTTACAAACTGATGGTACCATCCTGCCATCCCAAGGAGCAGTTGAAGGGTCTTGAGGGGTGTTGGCACAGGGAAGTCTTGTACAGCCTTGGTCTTTTCAGGATCCACATGGATGCTATCAGAGGACACAATATGACAAGGAACTTCAGGGAGGTTTGGCAGAAGTTGCTCTTCATGTTCACATTCAGACCAGCTTCTCTTAGCTTGTCCAACACTGCATGAAGATCTTGAAAGTGTTGTTCTCTGGTCTGGGATTAGATAATTATATTGTCCAGATAGACTAAACAGAGCTCACCTAACACAATCTCCATGAGTCTTTGGAAGATGGCAGGTGCATTCTTTAATCCAAAAGGCATCACCTTAAGGGAAAACATGACCTTGGCCCAGACAAAAGCATTCTTGTCCTTGCTGTCCTGGTACATCACAACCTGTCAATAGCCACTATTGAGGTTGAGGGTGATGAACACAACAGTGTCAGACAATGACTCCAGTGTCATTTGGATTGAGGGAAAAGGATAGGCATCAGTCTGGGAGACGTTGATGTTCTTCCTATAGTCCACACAAAATCCAAGATCACCAGGCTTTTTGCGGATGAGGACAACAGGAGCAGCCCAGGGAGAGGAGGAACGTTCAATTATATCTTGTGTCGACATATCATTAATGAGTCCCTTTGGATGATGAGCTTTGCTAGGGACAAACAATATAGCTTCTGCTTGATAGGCATTTCCTGTGTAAGGAATATCTTGTGCTTCAGGAGCCCGTTGCATCTCAGCTTTGAGGTACATACATCTGAGTTATTCTGTAGCTGTTCCCACAGCCTTAACTCCTATTGCTGTTCAAGCTGAGCTCTTCTCACAGCCTGTGAAAGGAGATCATCAGCAAGATTGCCAGGGGTTAGCTGTACCGTAGCAAAAGCAGAGAAGACTACCACACTTGGACCCCATCATGTACAGTACCAGTCAAAAGTTTGGACACACCTACTAATTCAAGGGGGTTTCTTTATTTTAAAATAGTTATACATTGTAGAATAATACTGAAGACATCAAAACTATGAAATAACACATATGGAATCATGTAAACTCAGCAAAAAAAGAAACGTCCTCTCACTGTCAACTACGTTTATTTTCAGCAAATTTAACATGCGTAAATATTTGTATGAACATAACAAGATTCAACAACAGACATAAACTGAACAAGTCCCACAGACATGTGACTAATTGAAATGGAATAATGTGTCTCTGAACAAAGGGGGGGGTCAAAAGTAACAGTCAGTATCTGGTGGCCATCAGCTGCATTACGTACTGCAGTGCATCTCCTCCTCATGGACTGCACCAGATTTGCCAGTTCTTGCTGTGAGATGTTACCCCCACTCTTCCACCAAAATACCTGCATTCCTGGACATTTCTTGGGGGAATGGCCCTAGCAGTCACCCTCCGATCCAACAGGTCCCAGACGTGCTCAATGGGATTGAGATCCGGGCTCTTCACTGGCCATGGCAGAACACTGACATTCCTGTCTTGCAGGAAATGACGCACAGAACGAGCAGTATGGCTGGTGGCATTGTCATGCTGGAGGGTCATGTCAGGATGAGCCTGCAGGAAGGGTACCACATGAGGGAGGAGGATGTCTTCCCTGTAGCGCACATCGTTGAGATTACCTGCAATGACAACAAGCTCAGTCCGATGATGCTGTGACACACCGCCCCAGACCATGATGGACCCTCCACCTCCAAATCGATCCCGCTCCAGAGTACAGGCCTCGGTGTAACGCTCATTCCACTCTTACTGATCTCTGCTAATTAGTGGGTTAGAGTGCTCAGTGAGTCTCTGAGGTCCATTGTGCTCTGTTGTTGCTCTTCACTCAGACGTTGGAATGTATGGTGGACGAGAGCTTGGAGATGTTGGTGAGTCTGACGAATTTCAAGGATGTCACCTTGAAACTGTAGGACTACGACCTCTGGAGATGAACCAGAAGAGGGAGGAAGGTTGGGTGTCAGAGGGAGGGCTAGCTCAGAACTTCCACACAGGTCCATGTCAATAAGAGAGTAACTGGTTAGACCTCCTGTGGCCTGTGGTCCAGCCCGAGCCTTCAGATTCCCAGAGCTCTGGCCCAAATCAACTCCATTATCTCCATTCACATTATCCATATTCACATTATTATTTGCATTTTAAGTTCCAATGTCAGAATGACCCCGTGCATTCCCATTGACAGGAATGATAAGAACACCTTTTCTTGGGTTGAATCCACTGCAGGATAATTTGGGTCCATCACAATATGTCTGAGGTTATGGTTCAGACATAATTTGGGTCCG
>QNTS01005237.1:12715-28299 GCA_003317085.1 Hucho hucho | reverse complement strand
CACAATATGTCTGAGCTTATGGTTCAGACATAATTTGGGTCCGGCACAATATGTCTGAGGTTATGGTTCAGACATAATTTGGGTCCGGCACAATATGTCTGAGGTTATTGTGCAGACATAATTTGGGTCCGGCACAATATCTGAGGTTATGGTTCAGACATAATTTGGGTCCGGCACAAAATGTCTAAGGTTATGGTTCAGACATCATTTGGGTCCGTCACAATATGTCTGAGGTTATTGTGCAGTTTCACAAATGTCTACAATCATATAAAACGACAGAAACAAGAAAATAATTTTTGAATTTATATATAGTCCACTTTTTTCTCATGGGGTTGTTGTGATGGTAGCCCATTAACTTTTTATTTTCAAGTGGAAGGATCATGGTCATATGATATCTAGACTAGATACACTTAACTTGCGGCAATTTGAGTTAGATTTTACAAAAGAAAGTCACCATGCCGGCATGTTCTGTATTTAACTGTACTAATCATCACTCGTAATTCTGATTATCATAGTTAATATTTGTTGACAGGGCTAGGTTCTCGGTAACACTGATCTTCAAAGTAACCTTACGCTGCAAGGGTTTAACATTAGGCTAGCATCAAGTTATTGCATGATTAGGCAGGTTATGGGCATACCTGATCAACTTAGCTAACTTCATTTAGTCGTCTTCGGTTTCGTGACAGCAGTACTAAGATGATGGTGACACGTTTACATGCACAATATTAGGCCTATATCACTGGGGGCTTTGACAGGAATATGGCATTTAAGCCTACATGACACACATCATAAATAGAATATCGCCATATCCTGAATAATACCAGAATGTAAAGCGTGCACTATGTTCCAATTGCTGTTGTTGGACTAACGTTACTCAATGGCCAGGGCCTTTTATTTAGTCTTGTAAAAATTTTGCAGTGTAAGTAAAAACAATAAACTGTCAAAGGCCCTTATCCTGTGTTTTAACTAATCAGGAGATAAATTCTCGAATGCAGATTATAACATCCAGTGGACTTTACTAAGGAGAAGCCTAGACATGGACCATGGGAATGAATGGGACTGGGTTGTTGGATGAGATACATAAACTAATAATAATGACATATGAAGACAGTGGAAAATATATTCTAAACAAGGAATGACAAGAATGACATGTAGTTAAATAAATGTGATCAACACGACGCGCTAAAGGCATACACTATGGCAACATCACCAGTTTAAGTACAATTATATTCCTTGCACATATTCACTTTGTTTTGACGCATTATAAATACTAGCCTATTTGCAAGTCCCAGTCCAGAGCAAAGTCCTGACGTGTTGTCTCCTCTACTGTCAGTGTTCAACTGAGGGGTAAAGAGGTTGGAGCTGTGGTTGTCAAGGTTGCTGCCCTCTGATTGACCTTGTAACCTGAGCTGGTGAGGGCAGAGTATTGAGGATAGCGTCCTTGATCCCAGTGGGAGATGGGGATGGTATGTTGTTATGGAAACTAACTTAGTGGATGAGGCAGAGGGAGAACTTAACTAAGTGCAGTGACAGCGGGCATCATTAGGTACTGTCTAGTTAGGCAATCAATCACTTGCACGGTTACAAATAATAGAAACCAGCTACCACATTTATGGACTCCTGTCATTATTTTATAGTTACACCGTGACTTGGAATGAAATCCCCATCCCCTCCTGTCCTTCAAAGGACTGTATTATAGATTGCGGACAGAAGCAGTAAGATAGGCCAAATGGGCTACTGTCCTGCCGTTGATATTGCATGTAGTGGGTTGTTTGTTTTTTCCCTTAACTTTGTACAATCCCTATTCTCTGTTATGTTTTCTCTCTTCCCTAAATGTATATTTCGGAGTATCTCGCACTCATCTAATTCTTTCCTCCCCCTTCTTTCCCTTCCCTTGTTCCTTCCCTACAGGACAGGAACCATCTGTAAATTGTGCATTTTGGTGCTTAACTAGTATGTGAATGTTTTTTATATTGCTGACCAATGTGGACAATAACCACTCTAATCTAATTGAGGTTTAAGTTCCAATATATGTTTTATATATAGTTTATCAAGGACTGATCTGATACTTTTAATTGCCACTAAATTATAACTTTTACTCTACTTTAACCAACTAACAATCACTACCATGTTGTTACAATTGTCCTCTAGGTAAAGGAGCCCTGCTGCACAAGTGGCTGGCCAATATCCAATGTGAGAAATGGAAGCTGACAACTCATTCCCGGGTATGCTCCCACCACTTTGAGGATGACAAGGCTTGGAACATGCGACTGAAGAAGACAGCTGTTCCAACCATATTCTCCTTTCAGGAACTCAGGAGGCCACCAGGGTAAGACAGAAGAAAGTGGTGCGTTGGACAAGTACGGCGAGCGAAACCACAATTCAGTCTGGTGAAAACACCTCACATATTGCCCATAACTACTGTAAGCATGGGGATACTGAAATTGTGCTTGTACATGATGTTGATGTACTCACAACTGAGAATGAAGTCACCATTGAAGGGAATGATAATCACAGTGATGTGGCCACCCATGTGATCAAAGAAGAGGATATTCCTGTGCCTGGAGAAGAACGCTTGGACAGCAGGGGATCAGACAGTGGGGCCTTGCAGGTCCATGCAAATGAAGATGTGTTTGATTCCAACAAAGTAATGTCACATGATCATAGCTACTTTGCCACTTCATCTGAAAACACTTTTGTTTCCAGACAAGTACTTCTATCCTGTGGAAGAGTCACCACGGACACTGACTCCTAAAATTGTGAGAGCAGAAGACAGGCTGGGATACTGAACATGGTACATCAGACAGTCAGACGATAGAAGAAAAACGTCTCTGTCACTGACGAGCTGAAAGAGAAACGGCTGACTTCAGCAATGTGCACAGTTGCTCCAGGGGTCTAGAAAAGTAAAACACGTAATAATAAAGTAACAGATACATAATGAGTAAGGATAACTTGGCTATATACAAGGGGTATCAGTACTGAGTTGATGTGCAGGGGTACGAGCTCATTGAGGTAGATATGTACATAGAACTAGAAAGTGACAGATAGTAAACACCAGCAGCAGCAGAGTATGTGATGAGTCAAAGTATCTGCAAAAAGAGGCAATGCAGATAGTTAAATAGTTCACCAAATAGTTACCCGGACTAACTATTTAGCAGTCTTATGGCTTGGGGGTAGAAGTTGTTCAGGGTCCTGTTGGTTCCAGACTTGGTGCATCGATAACGATTGCCGTGCGGTAGCAGAGAGAATAGTCCATGACTTAGGGCCTTTATCTGACACCGCCTGATATAGAGGTCCTACATGGCAGGGAGCTCGACCCCAGTGATGTACTGAGCCGTATGCACCACCCTCTGTAGCGCCTTGCTGTCGGATGCCAAGTAGTTTCCAGACCAAGTGGTGATGCAACCAGTCAGGATGCTCTCAATGGTGCAGCTGTAGAACTTTTTGAGGATCTGAGGGCCCATGCCAAATCTTTTCAATTGTGATGGTGAGTTAGACCATGATAGATCCTTTAGTGATGTGGACACAGAGGAACTTGAAGCTCTTGACCAGCTCCACTTCAGCTCAGTCGATCTGAATGGGGGCGTGCTCGGCCCTTCGTTTCCTGTAGTCCACAATCAGCTCCTTTCTCTTGCTGACGTTGAGGGAGAGGTTGTTGTCCTGGCACCACACTGCCAGGCCTCTGACGTCCTCCCTATAGGCTGTCTCATTGTTGTCTGTGATCAGGCCTACCACCGTCGTGTCGTCTGCAAACTTAATGGTTGTGTTGGAGTCATGCGCGGCGACGCAGTCATGGGTGAACAGGGAGTACAGGAGGGGACTAAGCACGCACCCCTGAGGGGCCCCCATGTTGAGGGTCAGCGTGGCGGATGTGTTGTTGCCTACCCTCATTACCTGGGGGTGTCCCGTCAGGAGAAAAAAGCTGTACATTTGACCCCGCCCTGGAGGTGGTATCTTATGACATTGCATGGCTAGGTGCCCAACCAGAATGCATTTTTTGATTTGAACGACTAAATATTACATTATTACATGCCCCCTCCTCAGATCATGAGCGCCCACCCGGCATAGCCTCTGGTCCTGTCTCCACTACTGGCAGGCCCAACAATGCTATATTGGCAAAACCGGGCCTTGTAATTCATATACCATTTGTTATTATTTTGGAGAAACAAACGTTGGGGTGCACAAATTCTTAATGGGGGATCCATGCCCGGCTTTGGCACCCCGTAGAGCCGCCTCTGCCTTGTTGTGGTGAGTGGGCTTTAAACCAAACCAAGCACCTTGATTCGTCTCAATTCCCATTTGTTGTTTTTCACTGTATTCTGTAACTTCAGTCTTTTCTAAAATTCCTACAGCCCAGAATCATGTTCATTTGCATATAACTCTTTAACACCATTAAGGCTGGGTTAGCAATAATATTATCAGGTTTTTATGTCATGATGAGTCCAGTGATTCGAAACAAATGTCAATTTTGATCCTTAGCAGATCACTATCCCTCCATTTCACACCTCTTACAAAGGTCAAGGGAAGGCTCTGTGGGGTTAGAGTTGGCTCATCACTGTTTAACAATGAGAATTACATTTTGGACTGTACAAATTATGTATCTATACATTTTTCTTTCAGTAATGTGGGTGAAGAAGATGGGACACAAAAAGGCATGCCTAAATGGCAATTACTGCTCAGTACCATGTCCACTTTCACCCTGGCCAGTACACCCCAAGATGCCCCAGTGGAGGTAGCTGAAGGGAGGACGGCTCATAATAATGGCTGGAACGGAGCGAATGGAATGGTATCTGTGTCCTGTACACTCTCGTTGGCTGGCCCTCGCTTTATACTCGGCGCCAAACCCACTGGCTCCAGGTCATCTATAAGTCTTTGCTAGGTAAAGCCCTGCCTTATCTAAACTCACTGGTCACCATAGCAACACCCACCCGTAGCACGCGCTCCAGCAGGTATCTCACTGGTCACCCCCAAAGCCAATTCCTCCTTTGGCCGCCTTTCCTTCCAGTTCTCTGCTGCCAATGAATGGAAACGAACCATAAAAAGCTGGAGACTCATATTTCCCTCACTAGCTTTAAGCACCAGCTGTCAGTGCAGCTCACAGATCTCTGCACCTGCACATAGCCCATCTGTAAACAGCCCATCCTACTACCTCATCCCGATACTGTATTTATTTATTTATTTATCTTGCTCCTTTGCACCCCAGTATCTCTACTTGCACATTCAACTTCTGCACATCTACCATTACAATTGCTATATTGTAATTACCTCGCCACCATGGCCTATTTATTGCCCTACCTCCCTTATCTTACCTCATTTGCACTCACTGTATATAGACTTATTTTTCTTTTTTCTACTGTATTATTGACTGTACACTTGTTTATTCCATGTGTAAGTCTGTTGTTTTATGTGTCGATCTGCTGTGCTTTATCTTGGCCAGGTCGCAGTTGTAAATGAGAACTTGTTCTCAACTAGCCTACCTGATTCCGCTCCAGCCATTACGACGAGCCCGTCCTCCCCAATTAAGATGCCACCAACCTCCTGTGCCCAAGACTGGTTTCCTAAGGCGGGTTGAATCTTCTTGTGTTTTTCACCTTCAACCTTAGATACATACTCAGGGTCACTGACCAATGCCCTTTCACATGGGCAGTCGCTGGAGTAGGATTAACACTAACAATACTTGATTTACTTTCCCAGATACAGTACCTTCTATTAGCGGACCTACTTCCTTGAACTGAGATAGGAACTCCAAACAAATGCCACTAAGTAAGTAAATACTAAAAATAACCTGTCAGGTAAGTTCAGTATTGGTATATGTGTAATTTGCTCCTGTTCATAATTTCTAATTTGAATGCAAAATGGATGAGCACCACAAATTTGTTTGCAGGGTTGCCTTTAAGGCATTATTTGTGCCATGCACTGAGGTACAAACCATTGAGGTCATACAAGTAGCCATAGTCCCTTGGTTGTACTCTTAGTTATGGCAGTTACATTGCTTCCTTTGATGCATTTCTTAGCATGATTATCTCACCTGCCATTATTTTAAGGACCATTTCATGCTCAAAACAATTATGTACATGGAATGTAGCCAAGAAACAGGCAAGTAATGAGGACTCAAAACTTTTGTTACAGTGAAAAGGATTTGAATTGTGGGTTCCAATCTGGTGCGCTGAGCTGAATCAAGGACTATGGGGAGTAACCTCAGGCTTAATGCCACAGTGTCCTGGTTTGGACAACATACAAGCTACAGTCTACATCTATTTTGCACACACATGTTCCCACACATTAAACTTAAATAAGAAAACATTGTCCATACTATAATGTAACCCCCCACACACTGTCTTGTACAACTATCCTTGCGGGGACACACAATTCAGTCCCATTTAAAATCCTATTTTCCCTATACCCTAACTCTAACCTGAAAACCTTAACCCTAAACCTAACCCTAACTCCTAAACCTAATTCTAACACTAATTCTAACCTTAACCCTAAACTTAGAAGTATCATTTGACCTTGTGGGGACTAACAAAATGTCCCCAGTTGGTCAAATTTTTGTTTGTTTACTATTCTTGTAGGGACTTTTGGTCCCCACAAGTATAGTTAAACACATCTCCACACACACACACTCACACACACACTTTTTGCTGACCCTGTACAATACCCATACATGCACACATGCACTCAAGTCAAATACATGTGTTTATGTCTCTGTGTGAGAATGTGTGAGGATGTGACTGACTTCTCCTGCAGGTCGTGCAGGCTCTGCTCTGCTCTCTGTAGGCCCTCCAGGTCCCTCATCATCTTGCCCAGGTGGTCTTTGGAGCTACGGTTCTGGATGTAAGCAAACCAGCAGCCACCCAGCGCCATCACTATGGAGACCACCAACATCAGGTCCTTCAGGTAGCTGTGTCTGCTCACTGCCAGAGAGGGAGAGGGAGAGGGAGAGAGAGAGAGAGAGAGAGAGAGAGAGAGAGAGAGAGAGAAGTGGTGGGGGTGAGTGGGAGAGGGACAGAAACAGACATGGTTTGGTTCATTTGAAGTTGATTTCCCATGTGTTGAGAACCCAAATTGTATTCTGATCTGAAGAGGACTAGCCAGAAGAGGCCTGGCCACCCCTCTGGTTCCTCTCTAGTTTTGTAGAGGGAGTTTTTGTAGAGGGAGTTTTTCCTCTCTATTTTGCCTCCTAGGGAGTTTTTCCTGCCCACTGTGCTTCTGCCTCTGCATTGCTTGCTCTTCAGGGTTTTAGGCCGGGTATCTGTACAGCACTTTGTGACAACTGCTGACGTAAAAAGCGCTTTATAAAATACATTTGATTGATTGATCTGATACCTTTGTTCGTGAAGGAAGTTTCCTTTCTTTTGACATTGAGGGGAATGTTGATATAATGGGTGTATGGAGAGTGATAAAGATGTGATCATGTGACAAGTGATGGTTACACTGTAGGCTACACTGAGTAACATACAGTAACTTCTGTGGAACAAAATGTGTGCATAAACAGGTGTGTCTGACTGGAAATGCATAAACAGTTAACTGTTTATGTTGCCTATTGTTTGTTTAAGGTTGGCAGAGCAATGCATGAAAGCAGCTGACTAAAGGTCTTCACGGGTCCAAAATGTTGGAATTGGACCCAAATGGACCAGATCACAACCAGACCCAAATCAGGTGCAAAACGTGTCAGTCAGGGCTGTAATTAGCACTGAGGACACCTAGGTGAACTTCACCTGGAATGCTTTTCCAACCGTCTTGAAGGAGTTCCTACATATGCTGAGCAGTTGTTGGCTGATTTTCCTTCACTCTGTGGTCAAACTCATCCCAAACCCTCTCAATTGGGTTGAGGCCAGGTGATTGTGGAGGCCAGGTCATCTGATGCAGCACTCCATCACTCTCCTTCTTGGTCAAATAGCCCTTACACAGCCAGGAGGTGTGTTGGGTCACTGTCCAGTTGAAAAACAAATGATTGTCTCACTAAGCGCAAACCAGATGGGATGGTGTATTGCTGCAGAATGCTGTGGTAGCCATGCTGGTTAAGTGTGCCTTGAATTATAAATAAATCTGCGACTGTGTCACCAAAGCACCACCACACCTCCTCCTCCATGCTTCATGGTGGGAACCACACATGCAGAGATCATCCGTTCACCTACTCTGCCTCAAACAAAGGCACGGCAGTTGGAACCAAAAATATCAAATTTGGGTTAATCAGACCAGCTAGTAAGGACAGATTTCCCCCGGTCTAACATCCATTGCTCGTGTTTCTTGGCCAAAGCAAGTCTCTTCTTCTTATTGGTGTCCTTTAGTAGTGGTTTCTTTGCAGCAATTTGAGCATGAAGGCCTGATTCACGCAGTCTCCTCTGAACAGTTGATGTTGAGATGTGTCTGTTACTTGAACTCTGAGAACCATTTATTTGGGATGCGATTTCTGAGGCTGGTAACTAATGAATGGGTATTGGCGGTCTACATGAGAGCCAGTTTCATCATAGCGCTTGATGGTTTTTGCGACTGCACTTGAAGAAACTTTCAAAGTTCATGAAATGTTCCAGATTGACTGACCTTCATGTCTTAAAGTTATGATGGACTGTTGTTTCTCTTTGCTTATTTGAGCTGTTTTTGCCATAATATGGACTTGGTCTTTAACCAAGTACACCACCCCTACCTTGTCACAATACAACTGATTGGCTCAAATTAACTATTAACAAGGCACACCTGTTAATTGAAATGCATTCCAGGTGACTACCTCATGAAGCTGGTTGAGAGAATGCCAAGAGTGTGCAAAGCTGCCATCGGGGCAAAGGGTTGCTACTTTGAAAAATCTCAAATATAAAATATATTTAGAGGTGTTTAACACTTTTTTGGTTACTACATGATTCCATATGTGTTTTTCATAGTTTTGATGTCTTCAAATATATTATTTTAAAATGTAGGTAATAGTAAAAAGAAAACCCTGGAATGAGTAGGTGTGTTTTTTTAAGATAGCTAGCATGTCTTAACAAAAGACTATGCAAGTATCTATTATTTCAATAGAATGCCACTGCAACAACTGTTGATGGACGTACTAGCTGGTAAATTCGCTCTGGCTATCTACTCCGATTTCAGACCACGGGTAAGATAGTCTAGCTAGCTACATATTCAGATATTACATGTTTCTAATTTTGACAAAGTATTTTCATTTCAAATTAAAGTATACTGTTATCTAGCTAGCTAACGTTAGGTGTATGATCTTATCATTCGTATCTCAGAGCCATTTGCTTGGCTAGTTATAGCCTAATGTTAGCTAGCTATCATTGAACCTGGTTGGTTAACTACCTGCAGATTCATGCAGGGTATTAATGTCATGACTTGGGATTATGGTTCATTGTTTATCTAGCTAGCTAGCTACATGTCTTAACAAAAGACTCTCATCCGAGTGTGCCAGAGCGCAGAATATCTGATGAATTTACGAATGCTCAACACCCGTTGAATATGGCCAGTGTAAGTAAACGTCTGTAAAAAAGCGTAATTAAATTGTTGCCAGCAGCACAGTTAGCAAGTTAGCGTGGGTGCTTGACTGCTGTTAGTACAGGACAGAACACTCGGATCAACCCTTAAAGAGATGGGTGGGGCTAAAGCTTCAGAGGGTGTGAACGATGCTGAATGGGTGTAAACAAAGGAGAGCTCTCTAGTAGGTACCAAATCATTCAAAGGCCATTTTCTCAAAAGTGAGTTTACAAGTTGATCCACTTTCAAAGCAAAATTACCATTGTTTCTCAACTGTAGTGTATGATATTCCATTGTGTAGCTCTGAGTCTCTACTTTTATCCAATGTAAAAAACAAAATTACATAAGATTGATTTGAGCCGGTCGATCACAAATGTGGATTAAATCAAGGGTATTGTATATGCCTTCAGAAATTATTCACACCATTTGACTTTTTTCCACATGTTGTTGTATTACAGCCTGAATTTAAAATACCCCATAATATCAAAGTGGAATTGTTTTTAGAAATGTTTACAAAATTTCTTCAGTCAATAAATGTTAATAAGTTCAGGAGTAAAAATGTCCTTAACAAGTCACACAATACGTTGTATGGACTCACTCTAATAGTGTTTAATAATAGTGTTTAACATGATTTTTGAATGACTACCTCATCTCTGTACCCCACACATAGTCGAGCAGTGAATTTCAAACACAGATTCAACCACAAAGATCAGGGAAGAATTCCAATGCCTCGCAAATAAGGGCACCTATTGGTAGATGGGTAAAAAATAAATAAAAGCATACATTGAATATCCCCCCATGTTTTATACACTCAGTGTATGTTGTGGGGCGGCAGGTAGCCTGGTGGGTAGGAGCATTGGGCCAGTAACCAAAAGGTGGCTGTATTGAATCCCCGAGCTGACATGGTAAAAATCGTTCTGCCCCTGAACAAGGCAGTTAATCCACTGTTCTCTGGGCGCCGGAGACGTGGATGTCGATTTAAGGCAGCCCTACGCACCTCTCTGATTCAGAGGGGTTGAGTTAAATGCGGAAGACATTTCAGTTGAAGGCTTTCATTGTACAACTGACTAGGAATCCCCTTTCCATTCCATTGGTAGATAATAAATAAATAAGAAAATAAAAAGCATTCATTGAATAACCCTTTGAGCATGGTGAAGTTATGAATTACACTTTGGATGGTGTTTCAATACAGCCAGTCACCAAAGAAATAGGCGTCCTTCCTAACTAGTGGTGGCTTTAAAGGCTAATGGTGGCTTTAAAACAGTTAGACTTTAAATCCACCAAAAACCACTCATTCCTATAATTTACAGTGTTACATAACACTAATATGTGACTCGTTTCTGGAAACTACAGTAGGCTTATGTCACTACTTCACAGGAGCGGCATTTGAACATAAACATAATTTGAACATAAACATAGTGAACTTTGATGTGCCTTAACAACAAACTTGTATTCCATCCATAAATACAAATAAAATTGTTAAATTAGGGGCCTAGTTGGCTAGCTAGCAAACGCTAGCTTGACAGAGTAAAAAGAAGGAAGCCTGTACAGAACAAAAATATTCCAAAACATGCATACTGTTTGCACTAATGTAATACTAAACCCTCAGAGGTAGTAATCATTAGAGCTTGAGGTAGTCACCTCATACAAGTACTTGGGAGTATGGCTAGACGGTACACTGTCCTTCTCTCAGCACAGCTGCAGGCTAAAGTTACATCTAGACTTGGTTTCCTCTATCGTAATCACTCCTCTTTCTGCCAAACTAACCCTGATTCAGATGACCATCCAACCCATGCTAGATTACAGAGACATCATTTATAGATCAGCAGGTAAGGGTGCTCTCGAGCGGCTAGATGTTCTTTACCATTCGGCCATCAGATTTGCCACCAATGCTCCTTATAGGACACATCACTGCACTCTATACTCTTCTGTAAACTGGTCATCTCTGTATACCCGTCTCAAGACCCACTGGTTGATGCTTATTTATAAAACCCTCTTAGGCCTCACTCCCCCCTATTTGACATATCTACTGCAGCCCTCATCCTCCACATACAACACCCGTTCTGCCAGTCACATTCTGTTAAAGGTCCCCAAAACGCACACATCCCTGGGTCGCTCGTCTTTTCAGTTCGCTGCAGCTAGCGACTGGAACGAGCTGCAACAAACACTCAAACTGGACAGTTTTATCTCAATCTCTTCATTCAAAGACTCAATCATGGACACTCTTACTGACAGTTGCAAAGCAATTAACTTTTTATCCTGAATACAAAGGGTTATGTTTGGGGCACATCCAATTCAACACATTACTGATTACCACTCTCCATATATTCAAGCATAGTGGTGGCTGCATCATGTCATAGGTATGATTGCAATCGTTAAGGAAGTTTTTCAGGATAAAAAAAAAAAGAATGGAGCTAAGCACAATAAAAAATCCTAAAAGAAAACCATGTTCAGTCTGCTTTCTACCAGACAGTGGGAGATGAATTCACCTTTCAGCAGGCAATAACCTAAAACACAAGGACAAGTCTACACTGGAGTTAATTACCAAGGAGACAGTGAATGTTCCTGAGGGGCTTGAATCTATGGCAAGACCTGAAAATGCTTGTCTAGCAATGATCAACAACCAATTTGACAGAGCTTGGACTATTTTTGAAAAGAATAATGAGCAAATCTAGCACAATCCAGGTGTGGGAAGCTCTTAGAGACATACCCAGACAGCTGTAAAATGGGATTCTAACATGGGGGTTCAATACCTATCTAATGAAGATATGAGTGCTTTCTTTTTTTTCTACTTAAATTTTTTTTTTATACAAATGTTTGAATTTTTCTTCTACTTTCTTCTACTAAAAAAATGACAATTAAATACATTTGAATCCCACTTTATAACACAACAAAATGTGGAAAAAGTCAAGGGGTGTGAATACTTTCTGAAGGCCCTGTATATTTGTCTTTATCAGGGAAACCCCCATTTTGAAGGCCCTCGTATCAACAACAACAAAAAAGTATAATATATAGGAACACCTGCTCTTTCCATGACATAGACTGACCAGCTGAATCCAGGTGAAAGCTATTATCACTTGTTAAATCCACTTCAATCAGTTCAGATGAAGGGGAGGAGACAGGTTAAAGAAGGATTTTTAAGCCTCAAGACAACTGAGACATGCATGTGTGCCATTCAGAGGGTGGGGGGTGCAACTCAATATTAGGAAGGTGTTCCTAATGTTTGGTATACTTAGTGTAAATAATCTATGCCCCATGACAAATTGTGTAGAATTGCAGGAAATTAACTCTAAAACTGCTTCCTTCTCTCTATGCCCCATGACAAATTGTGTAGAATTGCAGGAAATTAACTCTAAAACTTAAAAATGTCTCTCTGCTGTCAAGAGGGGGGCTGCTAAAATGTTTTGCTCTCAATATGGTGGGGGGATATGTACATGTCAGTATGGATGTGGGTATGCAGACCAGCGAGCAACTGCGGCCCCTCATGATGAGTTCAGATTTTTTGTGGTCCCCACACCCATCAAAGTTGCTCACCCTTAGTCTATATCTATAACTATGTATACCAATAAAATGTATATTTCAACAGCGAAGAGGCGACTCTGGGATGCTGGCCTTCTTGGCAGAGTTGCAAAGAAAAAGCCATATCTCACTGGTCAATAAAAATAAAAGATTAAGATGGGCAAAAGAACACAGACACTGGACAGAGGGACTCAGCATCCCAGAGTCGCCTCTTCACTGTTTACGTTGAGACTGGTGTTTTGCGGTACTATTTAATGAAGCTGCCAGTTGAAGACTTGTGAGGCGTCTGTTTCTCAAACTAGACACTCTAATGTACTTGTCCTCTTGCTCAGTTGTGCACCGGGGCCTCCCACTCCTCTTTCTATTCTGGTTAGAGCCAGTTTGCGCTGTTCTGTGAAGGCAGTAGTACACGGCGTTGTACGAGATCTTCAGTTTCTTGTAATGATCATGCTGTTTAATCAACTTCTTGATAATCCATCCACCTGTCAGCCATCTTTTATTTCAGCTCATGAAACATGGGACCAACACATTACAATTGCATTTAGATTTTTGTTCAGTATATGTCTATATATATATATATGTCTATTTCAGGGATTTCAGGCTATTCCAAACAGACACAGTAAATAGACAGCGTACAGCAGAGAGCAGACAAGGTCAGACAGGAATTCACATATCTTACGCTTGCACACACACTTAGAGACACTCACTGAGTGGTGGTCCGAACAGCACGGTGTCCATTGCTTTCAGCTGTAGTTTCTGGGCGTGACTCCGGTCAATAATCTTCAGAATGGACAGAGTGAGAGTGGTGTTCTTTACTGCCAACCTGAGGGAGGAGAAGAGAAAGGGAGTGAGGAGAGAAGAGAGAAGTGTGTGTGTGTCTGGTATAATGTGTAAATGTATGTGTCTGGGTGGTTCTTGAATTGTGGTGGCATTTAGGATTTTTTATTCAAATGTATTTGGCTACAGCTTCCCATTCTAAATCAAATAATATAATGACTTTAAATATTTTGTTTTATCTTCATAACATTGTGCCACCAGTAGGGGGTAACACAAATGATAAATTGTAGGTTATTGATGATTTTTTTAAATGCCCTGTAACGATGTGCGCTGAGAGTCGGGAAGCAAGTTCAGGGACTGAGTGATTTAATAAAATAAGAAAAGAACCTCGAACAATGCACAGACATGAAACAGAAACAATGACGCCTGGGGAAGGATCCAAAGGGAGTGACATATAAAGTTGAAGTCGGAAGTTTACATACACTTGCGTTGGAGTCATTAAAACTCGTTTTTTCAACCACTCCACAAATTTATTGTTAACAAACTATAGCTTTGGCAAGTTGGTTAGGACATCTACTTTGTGCATGACACAAGTAATTTTTCCAACAATTGTTTACAGACAGATTATTTCACTAACAATTCACTGTATCACAATTCCAGTTGGTCAGAAGTTTACATACACTAAGTTGACTGTGCCTTTAAACAGCTTGGAAAATTCCAGAAAAGTATATAATGGCTTTAAAAGCTTCTGATAGGCTAATTGACATCATTTGAGTCAATTGGAGGTGTACCTGTGGATGTATGTCAAGGCCTACCTTCAAACTCTTTGCTTGACATCATGGGAAAATCTAAATAAATCAGCCAAGACCTAAGAAAAAAAATGGTAGACCTCCACAAGTCTGGTTCATCCTTGGGAGCAATTTCCAAAGGCCTGAAGGTACCACGTTCGTCTGTACAAACAATAGTACACCAGTATAAACACCATGGGACCACGCAGCCGTCATACCGCTCAGGAAGGAGACGCGTTCTGTCTCTTAGAGATTAACGTACTTTGGTGCGAAAAGTGAAAATCAATCCCAGAACAACAGCAAAGGACCTTGTGAAGATGCTGGAGGAAACAGGTACAAAAGTATTTTTTATTTATTTTACCTTTTCCTAGGCAAGTCAGTTAAAAACAAAATCTTATTTTCAATGACGGCCCAGGAACAGTGGGTTAACTGCCTTGTTCAGGGGCAGAACGACAGATTTTTACCTTGTCAGCTCGGGGATTCGATCTTACAACCTTTCGGGTTATTAGTCCAACGCTCTAACCACTAGGCTACCTGCCGCCCCACTCTGTACCGGTACCCACTGTATATAGTCTCGTTACTGTTATTTTACTTCTGCTCTTTAATTATTTTTTACTTTTATTTAAAAAAATTGTAGTTTTTTTCTGAAAACAACATTGTTGGTTAAGGGCTTGTAAGTAAGCATTTCACTGTAAGGGCTACACCTGTTGTATTTGGCGCATGTGACAAATACAATTTTATTTTATATGGCCGTCCATGGTTCTGATTTCTGGGTGCGCCTTCTTGCAAGTAGAAAAACATGTTGATTCACCCTACTTGAAGAGAAACGCCAATGCCATCCTCCTCTCTTTCATTTTGACGAAACGGTCTATCACTGTCATACAGTACACACTTTTATTTTTTGTTGTCCTAGCCTAACTGCCATTCAGGGGCAACATTAGCTAGTTAACATTAGCCTTCCACATCCAGTTACATATTGAACTTCCATCCTCTCAGGCCAGGGGCAACATTAGCTAGTTAACATTAGCCTTC
>QNTS01005236.1:60992-71245 GCA_003317085.1 Hucho hucho | reverse complement strand
AGTGTTTATGTATCAGTGTTTATGTTGTAGTGTTTATGTAGTAGTGTTTACTTATCAGTGTTTATGTATCAGTGTCTATGTTGTAGTGTTTATGTAGTAGTGTTTATGTATCAGTGTTTATGTATCAGTGTTAATTTATCAGTGTTTATGTATCAGTGTTTATGTATCAGGTTTTATGTATCAGTGTTTATGTAGTAGTGTTTATTTAGTAGTGTTTATGTAGTAGTGTTTATGTAGTAGTGTTTATTTAGTAGTGTTTATGTATCAGTGTTTATGTATCAGTGTTTATGTATCAGTGTTTATGTATCAGCGTTTATGTAGTAGTGTTTATGTCGTAGTGTTTATGTAGTAGTGTTTATGTATCAGTGTTTTTGTATCAGTGTTTATGTATCAGTGTTTATGTAGTAGTGTTTATTTAGTATTGTTTTTGTATCATTGTTTATGTAGTAGTGTTTATGTATCAGTGTTTATGTAGTAGTGTTTATGTATTAGTGTTTATGTATCAGTGTTTATGTAGTAGTGTTTATGTATCAGTGTTTATGTAATAGTGTTTATGTAGTAGTGTTTATTTACTATTGTTTTTGTATCATTGTTTATGTAGTAGTGTTTATTTATCAGTGTTTATGTATCAGTGTTTCTGTTGTAGTGTTTATGTAGTAGTGTTTATGTATCAGTGATTATGTATCAGTGTTTATTTTGTAGTGTTTTTGTATCAGTGTTTATGTATCAGTGTTTATGTATCAGTGTTTATGTTTCAGTGTTTATGTAGTAGTGTTTATTTAGTAGTGTTTATGTATCAGTGTTTATGTAGTAGTGTTTATGTATCAGTGTTTATGTAGTAGTGTTTATGTATCAGTGTTTATGTATCAGTGTTTATGTAGGAGTGTTTATGTAGTAGTGTTTATGGCTCTCCATTAAAGCGTTCCAGGGGAGGTAACCAGGGCTTCCGGGACTGTGGAGTGGCCGGTGTGGCGGCGCTGTTATCCGCCGAGTTGCTGAGGGGCGGTGCGGTTACCACTGTGGCAGGCTGCCCCCAAGACGACCCGCAGAATTGCTCCAGCAGCATTTCCTACGCCTGGTCATGGCTCTCAGCCAACGTTTGCACCCCCTCCATCAGCCCACAAAGCAATTCATCGTGCCTACCAATGGAGGCTCCTTGGAAGAGATGGCGTTGCGCAGCTGGTCCGGGTCTGCTGGGTCAGTCATGGCCAGTTCGTACTATCAGGTATAAAGGTAAGACCCAGTTGCAGACCACGACGAATAAACAATAGTTTACTATTCCAAAAGGGGCAGGCAATAGACAGATCAATGCAGGCAGGGGTAAGTAAACCAGAGGTGGGGCAACGTTATCGGGCGGCAGGCAGGCTCAGGGTCAGGGTCAGGGTCAGGGTCAGGCAGAGTGGTCAGGCGGGCTCAGAGTCAGGACAGGTAAAAACCAGGGGGGACGAGAATAGAGAGACTTGAAAAACCAGGAGCTGAGACACAAAACGTTGGTTGACCTGAACAAACAAGACGAACTGGCAACAGACAAACAGAGAACACAGGTATAAATACACAGGGGATAATGGGGAAGATGGGCGACACCTGGAGGGGGGTGGAGACAGTCACAAAGACAGGTGAAACAGATCAGGGTGTGACACTTACACTAAAAGGGCATTAACATAATTGTCACAATTTCACAGTATTATTCCAACCTCACAGTGTGATAATGTACAGGTAACTGCCAAAATAAAGGAAACACCAACATAAAGTGTCTTAATAAAAAAACAAAAATATGGAACCAGTGGGGACTGTGAAGCAACACAAACGTAGGCACAGACACATGCATACTGTACACACACACATGCGATAGCATACGCACTATACACACATATACACATAGCTTTAGTACTGTTGATATATGGTAGTGGTGGAGTAGGGGCCTGAGGCCACACAGTCTGTGAATGTATTGTAATGTTTTTAAATTTGTAAAAACTGCCTTAATTTTGCTGGACTCCAGGAAGAGTATCTGCTGCCTTGGCAGGAACTAATGGGGATCCATAATAAATACAAATACGAATAGGGCGTTGGCCCACCACGAGCCAGAACAGCTTCAATGAACCTTGGCATAGATTCTACAAGTGTCTGGAACTCTACTGGAGGGATGTGACACCATTCTTCCACAAGAAATTCCATAATTTAGTGTTTTGTTGACGGTGGTGGAAAACTCTGTCTCAGGCGCCACTCCAGAATCTTCCAATTGGGTTGAGATCTGGTGACTGAGACGGCAATGGAATACGGTTTACATTGTTTTTGTGCTCATCAAACCGTTCAGTGAACACACTCGTGCCCTGTGGATGGGGGCGTTGTCATGCTACAGTATGGAGGCATAGCCATGGTAGCCAAAATAATGGCCTGCCCAACATTTTTATACACGACCATCATTGTAAATAAGAATTTGTTCTTAACTGACTTGCCTAGTTAAATAAAGGTGCAATTAATAAATAAATAAATAAATAAATAAATAAGCATGAAGTTAGTTGCTTAATTAACTCAGGAACCACATCTGTGTGGAAGCACCTGCTTTCAATACACTTTGTATCCCTCGTTTACTCAAGTGTTTCCATTATTCTGACAGTTAACAGTATATAAAACACAGGGAAATCATGCTGTTGACTGCACTGGTCCTTTAAGTGTAGTTGAAAATTGATCAATTGCTTACCAAATTCTCTAAGGGAGGTTCAACTAAGTGTTGAGGCCCTAGCCTTTATTCAGACAGACTGTACCACAGACTCTGTAGACCTATCCCAGGGCAGATAGTGTGACAGCACCCCATGTTCACTTTGTTTTGGGAAACCAAGCACAGAATCACATCGATACACCAGTGAAACAGTCTCCTGGAGGATAGACCTGAGAACCAGTCAACCGACAGGACCTCCCCAGCAGGAGCCTTGCCACCCATAATGGGAAATCAATGTTGTTTTGGTTGCCTGAATAGGTAGGCTTAAGGAATAGTTACAGCAGTCGAGGAGGGAGAGGGAGCAAGAGTGAGAGAGAGAAAGAGAGAGAGAAAGAGAGAGATAAAGAGAATGAGAAGGATGAAAGAGAAGGAGAAGGAGAAGGAGAAGGAGAAGGAGAAGGAGAAGGAGAGAATATTCCTCTCTTTGCTTATTCACTGTCTCCTTCCTGCTCCATACTTGATATGAAACCATTATCCGGGTAAATCCGGCCTGGTCTGCTCCTGCTGTGCTCCAGGAGAAAACTGGCAGTCTGTCGCAGCGCCATCGACGCGTGGAGGGTCTTAATGAGATTCCTAAGGCGCATTTCGAATCGCTGGGATTTGGTGAAAAAAGCCATCGTTGTGTTCGCTCGCCTGGCCGCTCCTAGAGGAGCAACAGATGATTACACACTTAGAAAGCCCTTCGCTTAGTCCAGGACACTTCATCTTTTGGCTCCCACTGGAGACCCAAGCAGATGTGTTAGGCCCGGGGGTAATCCCCACTTCAGATGGGCTTGTCTGGGGTAATGTGACCGCCGGTCTGGTTCATCCTCCATAGTGATGAAGGCCACAGGCTGCCCTTGACCATGTGATGTTTATGGTCCTTCAACCAATAGTGGTGGTCAGTGCTGGTTGCTTGTACCCTGTTTGGTACATGCGTATAACACGTAACTACACAGAGAGCAGTCATGACTATATAATACTAGCTCCAGATGTAGCCACAGTAGTCATAGCAGTGACATGATGGTACAGAACAATACAACCCCATGCCAGAAGCCTCTATGTGTATAAGCCGGGTAATGAAGGACCAAACCTCCCCATACCTCTACTCCTCCTCCAGCCCTTATCCCTCCCTCCCTCCCTCCCTCCCTCCCTCCCTCCCCTCAGCCATTCCACTCTCCCTCTAGCCATCCCTCCCTCCCATCCAGCCATTCCTCCATCCAATCCCTTCCATCCCTCCACCCCTCCCATCCATCCATCCCTCCCGTTCCTTTGACATAGCCGTCCCAGGAAGCTCAGTGTCTTTGTGCGTGTGAAATATAATGTGGGTTTAACATGGCTGAACTTGGAAGTGGAATCTGGATGACGCTGACCAACCCAATTAACCAGGAGTCAATGGAGAGCAAATTAAAAAGCCCTGGGTCATTATGCCTCACCAGAAAACGGCAACCACAACAAAGGCATGAGCCCTTTAGCTCCCAGAATCCTCCTGAGCACCCTGATTAGGCTGGGAGGTTTAGCCTCTTCTTTCATTGAGAGGAGAGAGAAAGGGAAGGAAGAGAGTATCCATTTACTCAGGGCAAAGGGCTGTGGAAAATGGCAGTGTTCTTAATTTTAAACTGGGGTGAGAACCATTGAGCGTGCTCGCTGAGGTGTGAACAGCAACCGCTCAAAAAACAGCAACGATTGAGCAAACATGAAAAACAAAATCACATGGGTAGACAGAGAGTTGAAGGGGGGTTGGGTGCAATATGGGCCTATGTATACTGTACACTCCTATCTATATATCCATATGTTTTGTAACTCAACTGAAATTAAATGTTATGATTTCAACATTTCCCAATTTGAACATTTCCCGACTGTTTTCTATGAGGATTTGAACATTTCCCGATTGTTTTCTATGAGGATTTGAACATTTCCCGGTTGTTTTCTATGAAGATTTGAACATTTCCCGGTTGTTTTCTATGAGGATTTGAACATTTCCCGACTGTTTTCTATGAGGATTTGAACATTTCCCGATTGTTTTCTATGAGGATTTGAACATTTCCCGATTGTTTTCTATGAGGATTTGAACATTTCCCGATTGTTTTCTATGAGTATTTGAACATTTCCCGACTGTTTTCTATGAGGATTTGAAAATTTCCCGATTGTTTTCTATGAGGATTTGAACATTTCTCGATTGTTTTCTATGAAGATTTGAACTGAATTTAAATGACTTCACTTGCACTGAATTGACCGCTATACCCTCTCTGTCTGGCCTGTATGGTGGCTCACCTCCTGCATGCTCACTCCAGAGCCCAGTGGGGACACCTTTATGTGGGTAAAGCCCTCTCCTGGCAGAAGGGGAAGCTGAGAGGGCTAAACTAATTACAGTCGATCCTCTCTGCTTGGCAGTGTAAGCCAACGGGCTTTACCAGGACAAAGGAGCCTTTAGCGTGTTGGTTTGGTTGCACCCAAGCCAACAAAGAAACCGCTATCAGCATAATTAGGAGCAAAATGAAATGCACTCTTCTTTTGTACATTTAGTCGGTTGTTTAGCTGAGGGTTTTTACACATTTTGTTCGTCGGGGACATTAGATTTTTTTTCTGTCTTTGTTTAGCACTTAATGAAACACAAAAATGCAAAACTGGGGGACTTGTTTTTTCTGTTCTTCACGATATAAATGGGAGGTTTCTTTCCTGTTTGTTTCCATGCCAAATTACAATAAATAAGTTATATCCCCTAGCAACTAGCATTACCCGAGAAATAAGTCATATCCCCTAGGAACTAGCATTACCCGTGATGCACAAGAGTAGATTGGTCTGAATTTGGATCTTATTTGAAAGAGACTGACACTATGAATGGATCTGATTTTAAAGAGACTGACACTATGAATGGATCTGATTTTATAGAGACTGACACTATGAATGGATCTGATTTTAAAGAGACTGACACTATGAATGATCTGATTTTAAAGATACTGACACTATGAATGATCTGATTTTAAAGAGACTGACACTATGAATGGATCTGATTTGAAAGAGACTGACACTATAAATGGATCATAATTTGTTCAAATGGACACAAACAAAGTATCTGTGATACAAAGTTGCGAAAGTTGTTGAGAATAACGTTTAATAACGGTTTATCAATACGCCAATACGCCATATAATCACGGGCAATTTACTAAACCCTCTTGAACAGACACAAACAAAATTCAGATCGAAATACACAGAGTACACACAACATTAAGAATTCTTTCCATGACATAGACTGACTAGGTGTGAAAAAAGCTATCATCCCTTAATTAAATATACTTCCGTCAGTGTACAAGAAGTGGAGGGGACAGGTTACTACTTTAATCAGACTAGATGAAGGGAAGGAGACAGATTAAAGAAGGATTTTCAAGACTTGAGACAATTGAGATATGGATTGTGTATGTGTGCTGTTCAGAGGGTGAATGGGAAAGACAAAATATTTAAGTGCCTGTGAACGGGTATGGTAGACACAACTGTGGGAAGGATTGAAGTCAACATGGGCCAGCATACCCATGGAACACTTTCGACTCCTTGTAGAGTCCATGCCCGGATGAATTGAGGCTTTTCTGAAGGTGTGGAACCCCCCCCCCCCCCCGGGGGGTCAAGCCTCCACTTCACGTTCTTAAATGATAGACTTGGAACGAGTGTCTCCCAGCCCTGCTCATCTCCCCCCTTTGAGACAACAGGTGTTTAAACAATTAAACAACTAAGAGGACCAGAGGAGCCAGCCCATCAGCCCTGTGGACCTTACCCAGGAGGCCTGACCTGTGCTGAGTGACGGCTCCACTCCTCCCTCTGATCCCGGCCTTGACCTCACACCGGGGGGAGGTCTGATTGCATGCAGGTGTGAATAGCTTGGGATCTGAGGGCTTGGAGAGTTCCTTTGCAGTCTGGGTCCACTTACAGATATGATCTGGTGTGCTGTCAGACTTTGAGATGTTTATGTTTGAGTGCATAGCTATGAACTGTCACTACCGGCACTCACAGTTAGTCTCTATCCAGCTGGTCCTGGATAGCTCTACTTACAGTTACCGTATGTGAAAACAAATCACCCAGTTGATTTCTCTTGAGTACTCTGTGGTCTCCTCTGAACTTATAAATATCCATATATTTTTTTTGTTTGTTTTGTATGTACCTTTTTACAACAATCACATGAATTTCATTCAACTAATTTAATTGACAGAGAGACAAACATAATATAGTGTTGTGTCAAGTGTTTCTACTGATAGGTATCAGTCAGTGACCATAATAATCTGCTTTATCTGTATAAAATAATTATGTTTTAGCTGTGTTGTTTTTGGCTTTTGCTATCACCACTCTTCCTACTGATATGTTTGGGCCCATTCTGGGGGCTTCTGATGCGAACAGTTCCAATTCCACTGGCCTCCATAATGCTATGTTGTGTCTGAGGCTTACCCTGGGGCCTGTCTGTTAGAAGCCCGGCCTTGCTCATGGTCAGCCACCTGGGTATCCATCAGCACAGGGTTCCAGGGGTCTGCCAGCAGGTCTCCAGAGTTCCAAAGGTCTGTCTCCTACAGGTTACATCCCAGAGGGACAGCCGTGTGCTGGGGCTCTGTCAGCGCCCCTGTTCCCCTCTAGTCCCCCCCTCTCACACCTCTCTCACTCATCACCCCTCTCCTCTCTCCCAGCTCCAAACAGGGCTTTATCTTAACGAGTGTGGTGAAAGGCTGCAGGCGGCATGAAATGGAAACAACTTAGGCGACAAAGTAAGATGGAAATACTACAAGGTTGACCATTTTTTTACTACCTTTTTCTCCCAATTTAAATTACGATCTTGTCTCATCTCTACAACTCCCCAACGGGCTCTGGAGAGGCAAAGGTCGAGTCTTGCGTCCTCCGAAACATGACTCACCAAACCTTCCTCCTTAACTCCCGCCCGCTTAACCTGATTTTCTAAGCTGTGTGCACGCTTGCTAATTAATAAACAGACAGACAATGTGCTTTGCTGATAATATTCCGGGGTAACAACTAGTGAACTTTTCAGAGTACAGACTTCATCAGGACAGACTTCATCAGGACAGAGAGAGTCGTGACTGTCTGTCTCTCTCTCATCAGGACAGACACAGTGGTGACTGTCTCTCTCATCAGGACAGAGCGAGTGGTGTCTGTCTGTCTCTCTCGCATCAGGACAGATGGTGGGTGAGACTCTCCTCTCTGATGGGGGGGGGCTCTCCTCTCTGATGGGGGGGGGGGATATGGCTGTTTGGTGTGATGAATGAGAAGAACATTCACACTGTGGCAGAAAACCAAATTGACTCACTAAGAGAGATATAACTAATGAGAAAGAAGGTGAGAGAAAGGGTAATAGAGAAATTAAATTAAAGAGAGGAATATGAGAAAAATAGAGAGAGAGAGAGCATAGTGCCCCAGACAAACTTGAAAGCTTCCCACTTCCTCATTTGGGTGGATACAGATGCAGAGATATGAAGCTGTAGTTGATGTAGTGAGCAGATTTAAATGCTCGGCCGGGGGCGTCTATTGATAACGCCTGAGTGAAACAACATGCGGGCTTATCTGCCCAACACGGGAGTAATCACCTCAGTGAAATGTCCTGTTTTCCCCAGGGCGCAAGGTGACTTGTCAAACCACCATTCTTTTCTTTTAGGAGGCCTTCCCCAGGTTCCATTGCGTCATTTGTTTTTATGATTGAAAACCTGCTCAGGGCTTTTAGGCTGTCACTTAAGGAGGATCGGGACGTTGTTTCACATGGGTGACCCATATCTGTATGGTTGTGGTTGGCAGGTGTTCACCGCGGGACATATGGAAGGTTAAACATGTTGTCCCCCCACAAATGAGGCAACCCCCCCCCCTTGGGCCAATTAGTGACAACAATTGAAGCTCAAAGCAGACAGGACATATGCTTGTTCAAAGTTTGGAATTTCAGTTGATTACTGTAGCGCCCCCCCTTGGGGCTATCAGTGTAATTTTGTAAAGGTGTATCTCTATGACAAGGCTCATCATTTGTCTGAGATATTGCGTGGGTTAGCTAGACTCATATCCCTGAGCATGTGTGCCAAATTTCAGCACTCTGAGTCAAACAGATCAAGTTTTGCGCAGATCAGTCATTTGGTGACTAAATGGCGGAAAATCCATAATGACGGACCTTATGTGTCCCTAGGCAGATTTTTTACTTGTGAGGAGAGGGGCCTATGTACCAAATTTCATGACTTTATGTCAAACGGGGTGAGGGGTGTGACCTTTATAGCACCACAATCTGGAAATTCAGTAATTTTGTTAATGCCAAGTTATTACGGCAAGATGCATTACTCACTCAAGTTTCGTCAAAATTGGACCAGTACTGTCTGAGATAAAGATGACTAACATACAAGCAAACATAAAAAAAAAAAAAGAACTTACGGACGGAGACAGATCCCTGATTTTCATTATGGGGAACAGCGAAAGGGAAGGAATTATTCCAGACTGCTGATTTAACAACCAGTCTATTCTGTGTTGAGAATGTTGTCATTTGATGCTACTGTGGGGGGGGAAAGCCATTAGGCTTTGTATGTTAGGGAATATGTTATTCTTTATGTGGCAGGGGTCTGAACTTTTCTGTAACAAAATGATTGTTAAAAATAACATGGTAATTGAAACATAGGCTATGGAAGCTAAGGTAAGGTAGCTGAATGGGCAGATGATGGTAAACATCTCAAAGGACCATGGCAAGCAGGAAGGAAACATAGGGGGCATTGTTAGATAAAATGTATTTGGAAGGAATCCCTTCAAAACAAAATTATTGACGTTAACAGAGAGATCTTTAGTGAACTCTCCGTCTTAGAAGAGAGGTGGAGATTCACTAATGAACAGACTGATGTGTGTAATGAGAGAATGGTGTTTGTAATCCAATCTTGAGTGCCCATTTTACCAGGTATGCCTGTATGTTTATGTTTGGTTCAGTAAGCCCTATTAGTGAAGTCCATATCCATTCTGTACCATTAAGAAGACTAGAGAAGTCACAATAAGACCGTCGTCAAGGGTTACGAGTGGTGCTTCACAGTATGTCGATACTGTGAGCATTAGGAAGGGAGTAATGAGGATGCCTTAAACGCTGTGTTTGTGGAGGGAACTGGAGGTTCTAGCGTCACAGCTAAATTACCCAGCCCCTATGAGTCCTGTTCCCTGTTCCCCTCTTCTAAATTAATTGCAAAGCCCGAACAAAAGATGATGAAGCGTTTTTAATGGTGCTGCGCTGAGGAGATTAAATATGATAATGCTGTTTTTAAAGGATAGACGCAGCGTATTAAAGGACATCTTTGATCAATTGAAACTCCTCTTCTTCTCTTACATTTTCTTCCTTTAGTGAATTAATTTGTTTAAAAATAAAGTTGTCTTTCAGAAGATGAGAGGAGAGGAGAGCTGAGGAGAGGAGAGGATAGCTGAGGAGAGCTGAGGAGAGGAGAGGAGAGGAGAGGAGAGGAGAGCTGAGGAGAGGAGAGCTGAGGAGAGGAGAGGAGAGCTGAGGAGAGGAGAGGAGAGCAGAGCTGAGGAGAGGAGAGGAGAGCTGAGGAGAGGAGAG